>PQXI01000093.1:0-140746 GCA_004786145.1 Botrytis paeoniae
CCCCCCCCCAAAAAACAAGATACTAGGCGGCTTTACACTTTGGTAAATTAGCCCTCATTGAGAGCGCGAATTGGCATCCATTTGCCGATGTATGATGATAGATACTTTCAAAAATGAGAAAATTCGGAATTACAGGACAACGAAAGCCAAAGATGATCTTGAAAACAAGTACACATGTGCTAGGGTTGTGAAACGACCCGCAGGTCATAATACACTGTCAGATCATGTCACACAATCGCTTTTTTTTATTTGTCAACTGTCATATCAAAGATAATAAGGATTTTGAATCATACAGACCATCTTATATAATCATCTAAGAATTCAATCATGTAATATCTATATGACTATCGAGAGGTTAGCTCTGTCAGGTCAAATGGTGTCATATGATTGATCTTGATATAACCATCTGAAATGTACATCATTCTTGATGAGTTTGGTACTGAAGCTCTGGGAGTTCTAGCTACAGTGCGATCGTCCTTCTAACTTCATTTCATCTCTTGGCCGAGATCATCGAGTGCTATACATCCACAATGATCTGAAGATTCCGAATGCGTACAACGGATTCTAACTTCACCTTTAAATACTCGTACGTACACCCATGCACGTCTACTTGTCCAAAAGTCCCTTTAGCTTTTGAATCTTTATGAAAGTTAAGCATAATAACCTTCAAACAATCACCTCAATATTCTCCGTTCATAGATGCTAAGTTCACGAACATCTATAACTCATTGCACAAGTTCGCTCATGAATGTTCAGTCAATTTCTTCTTCACCCCGCGATTGTTTAAAACGATCGCCAAGAGTATTCATTATTTGAAAGTGGAGTCTAAGCATCGGGCTGTCTACTAATAATTTAACATTCTTGAACGCGTATAGTCAGTCAACATATAGATTCTGTCTACCTACCTGATGGTACTTGTCCAATACCATTTTGCGACAATCTCATCGTTTCGTCTGCTCTCTAAGATTGGACCTTTCCTATCCGGTATCATTTGGGAAATCTAGAGCTCTTATACTACCATCGACTGGAAATAATCAACCACTCTCTCAATCGTTACCCCTCTTTGATCACTTTAGCCTCGAACGTTCATGTACCGAGTTACAGAAAGCCCGGGAGGTATAGTTAATCAGAGCCCGAGCTCTTGACAACAGGAACTTATACTACGAGTATTCGAACTCCGGATCTAATGACCGTAGATTATGGTTACATAGAAAAGTCTTAGCTTCCAAAGGTAGAAAGTATGGGAGAGATAACCATGACCTTCAAAGCTCAATCGGAGCTTTATCGTGCGGAGTCTATTAGAAATAGAAAGCTCGACAATAATACTTGACAGTCTTACCTCTAGGTCGCCTGGTGTCAATTTGAGTTCGAGAAGGACGTTATTACATAGTTCTCAACACGGACGAGGTTTGATTTTTGCACTAGACTGATAAAACTAATCGTAAGCACGGGGAAAATATAATTAAAAAGCTTAACGAGCATCCAGGAGTTCGCGCAAAATTTTAATGGATAAGTAGTAAGATGATGGATGATTCAACAAGCCAAAAATCACAGAAAGTTGAAAGCTGATAGTGGACATGATAAAATGCATGATATTATAACTTATGAATTTCTGGTGGCGCAGTCAGAGACCATTAGGGAGTTCGCTAATCCCCCCATAGAAAGTTCTCGAGTAACTTTAATATTGAGCTTTCAGGCTTAATACACTATCTTGTAAGACCTTACGATAATAGAATGGAATCTTCTTTTTCCAACCCAAACATCGAATCCAGAACCTTCAAGGCCCCGCTTTTCCCGGCTACCGATGCTAGTTAGACATGCCGATACATCCGACTCAGCCCTGCAGCTAGCGCAATGTAGTGAGTGACATTCTTTCGATAGGTATCCGAAATAGCAGCCGGACAGACACAGCGTTTGCGAGTTTGCGAGTTTGCGAGAATGCGCAGTATAGGATGGTTTTGAATTATACACATGCAGTATCTATATCTCAAACAAACCCCTTCATTCTTTTCGTTCACTTGCAGTTCATCCAAACTAAGACCTTGTAAAAACCGTTTCAATACCTCGCACTAAATCCTAAAGCATGAACTTACTATACTAGTGGGGACATGGACTGATAGGACAGCCTGCAAGGAAGGCATAGATAGTATTGAAATTTTTGTGTCCCAACCCCAAATTTTCCTCAATAGATATCGAAAATATCTATTTTAATACTCGATAAACTCTCCATGAAAATCTTAACAGAATCAAACATAAACTCAAATTCTAAATCAATTCCGCAGGACTGGAATTGAGCTTCTCAAGGCGTTCATAAATCTGTGCACCCACTATAAAGTCAGTGAACCCCAACCCCAGCACCCCAGCCATCATGATCCTCGTATGCGACTACCTATTGCAGAATATATACCTCTCCACACTGCGCAAACTCTCAATAACAATTATCAAGCATCCACCTGCATGCGAAAACAAAGCCACACTCCTCGACGCGCGAATCGTAGCTGCGGATACGAAGGCTTGCGTGCTCTTCAAGAGCGAGGATACCGCTGCAGGGCGCCAAGCGGCCAAGCGTGTCTTGCTTGTATCACACGTAAAGGCTTACATCACAATTATATTGGGTTATGTATGGATGAACCTTTCAAGGATCGCCGGGTGCTGCGGCTGGGATATTTTGCAGTGGTGTGGTGAGGAGGTATAAGAGTGCTTATGACCCCTAGAGTGAATTTGTTTGTGGTATTTGCCTACTATTGTATTTTTTATCCTCGAGTTCAATTGGAATTATATCTATCCTCCTCATTTAACCTCTATCTCTCCACATCTAAACTCCTCCATCTTCTACTCAAATCCATCAACATCCATTCATCAAACCAAGTCTCCAATAATAATAAGATTATATCGCATTAAGATTAAACAAATCCATCCATCCATCCATCCAATCATCCATCCATCCTCCAGAAAACACATCTGAAAACATGGTCGCCGCAAATCCCCGCACTACTCTCCACCCAGCCATGATCCGTCAACCACCCGCTGCCTACAGCGCCAAAGGTCAAGATTTCGAAATGAGAGAACCTGTACGTTCATTCCTTTCTTCATCTCCCACTCTCATCCTTCCCTTCCCTCTCTGCCTCCTAAACCCAAGCCCAAGCCCACACTAACCCCTCTCAAGTCCAAACACGCCAACATGTCCATGTCACCCACTCCCACCGACACACTTTCCCGCACCAGCAGTACCGATTCCCACGCATCCGGTAGCGGAAACGCTGCAGGAAGTGTTCCCGTACACCAGAGAGGTGGTGGAGGAAATGGGGGATTATGTTGTGGAATCTGTGCTGGGTTGGCTTGTTTTGAATGTTTGGAGTGTTGTTGTTAGATATCGGGTTGAGGAGGGGATGAGGAGAGGTAGAGGGAGCACATTGAGTTTATTTTTTGGGTTGCGGGGTTTGGGGTTTGGATAGGGTGGGGAATGCTTCACTCGTGATGGATTGGGAACAATTGGATGGATCACGCCAGTTAGCTTGTTTATGACTTTATGAAATGGAATTGATTTTACTCTGTACTTCTGCGTTTAAAGTGATCATATTCTGCGAGGATCGCAAAGGTTGAAATACGTTGATGGATTCATGTTCATTAGCATCTATCTGAAGGTGATTTTACAAGTGATATCAAGCAAGTAGTGACTGACACTTATGTTCAATTATATATTCTTTCACTCCAGCTCTAAATTTGACACGCAAACTACAAGCCGCAATCCTCGCATGTTCTCCACCGATTATATGGCTGGTGTTTGCAATATAGGCGCAACGCAAAGAGTCCTTCTGTACTCATAAAATATAGGAGAGTAAGAATGAAACATTTTCTCAAATAGAAAATATACTACTAAGATTTCTCTTCTTCAACTCCTTCTTTGACCTTAAAATCTTGTTTCACTGGTCTTTCTCCAAATATTGTACTGCCGATTCTGACTTCTCCGCTTCCTTGTCGGATCGCCTGTTTGATCATTAGTTCTAGTATCATGATAAAACCTCCCGAAAGAAGGGAACAAGGAGATTAGAAGTATGAAAGGAAAGAAACGCACCTCTTCAAAATCCTCACTCATACCCATGCTCAATTCCAACCCCTCTATCCCCAACTCCTTCTCAATTCTATCCCTCTCCTCCCTCAACACTCTGAAATCCTCGTTTTCCTCGCCTTCTTTCATATGACTTCTAGCTATTGCGCCAATAGTCATAAGTCCCACTAATTTCAAATACGGACATTCTTCAATGACGTATTTACATAATTCGGTAGTATCTTTCCCAGGCGAGACACCAGATTTCGAGGATTCACCTGAAGTGTTGAGTTGGATGTGGATGTTCAAAGGGGAGGGCTTTGAGTTCGAATCAGCGGGCATAGGAAGAAGAGAGCGTCCGAGAGATAATTGGGAGGCCTTCTTTTGAGAATCGATGGAGGAAACGAGGTGGAGGTTGAAGACTGTGGAGGCGAGAGGTTTGCATTTATCTAATAATGAGGTTAGTGTCAGGTTTCGAGAGAAGATGAGATGATGAGGCCTGATTGAAGTAATCTAGACAGGATTTCGAAGCCCATTCAGGCGTAGGAGCATCCAAGATCTATTTCTCAAAACTATCATGTGACTCATCCCGACCTCAGTAGCTCACTGATCTTTTCAGACGAACACAACTCGAGCATGTATAGAAAAATTAGACGTACTACTCTGTAACCCTCCAATAAAATGCCACTTGATACTCCTAGGCAGGATCTCCGCCTTTTCCATCAACTCCTGTGCATAGTTCTCTCCAAAATGTTCGACGTTTGCCTGCTCATGAAGAGCTAGAATATCCGTTGCTGGCTTGAGTTTAGATACTGCTACTAACCTTACCTAGCTTTTGCGTCAGTATACTTGTGGGTAGATGGTATGAATCAGATACAGATAGATGAATAGAAAGAACACTTGGAAGGATGCGAAAGAAAGGCACGTGTAGGGATGGATGGTTTCATGCAGGTGAGGGGCAATGAACATACATTTCTGGTTCCTGCGGCGTTGGTGACACGTTCAGAGACGGATTGAAAAGCTGAAATGAGGGTTTTGGCCCGGGCTGGGTCGCATGTGAGCTTCATTTTTAGATTTGGATCTAGGTTGCGTTTGTTGTTGGCTGTAGAGTGTTGATTTGGCGGTTTTGTAAAGAAGGGTTGTCAACTATCTTCGGCTTTTTGATGGGGAGTTTATCGATAAGAATATGAATTATAGGTAGAGCGGAGCGTAGCGGAATCACTTGGCATTGCGAAAATGAAAAAAGGCATGGACCACATTATTAAGGACACGAAAGATTTTACTAGATAAAAACCTTTCGAACAAAAAAAATCTATTTCGGTAAAGCATGGCATCCATCCACGCAGCAAACAAACTTTATGCCAGGGGTTTTGCTTGTTTGGGACTTTGAGACCAGATGAGTTGTGGATTCATCATATGCCACTGTTTATGTGTTCAATGTGGTCGGGAATGTAATAGCGAGGATGAGCCTGGCGAGGGTAGGTGACTAAAGGTCTAGGAAGGAGGCACCGAATAGTGTTGTTGGTGATACGTACCTTCCTCGACGTAATGGTTGATGAGTTGGTGGTGAGTTAAGTGGACAGTGTTGGAAGGTTGTGCTCGAAATGGTCGAGAAGGGGACAACTTTTCGAAGCATCAAATGTTGAGAGGTCGCGCAAGTGGTGGCTTGGATTCGAAGGATGATTTTCAAGATAAGGATTTATTATTATGAAGCATAGATTGATTGCATGTGGGTTTGATTTGATGAGATTATCATTATGCATAGATATTAAAAGTACATGGAGTATATGAGATTGAAGGAGGTTATATTAATGGAGTAAACTATACGTAACTTATGTGTAGCAATATACATACTTTCTCTGAAATGATAGAAACACAATCTGGATCTTCTTCTTTGTCTTGTACATTGTACGCTGGGAATTATTTCCACTGATGTACATGCGTACTCCAAGATATTACACTTGACTCTGGGGTTGTGTTCCATTCAATTTTCCATGATCCAACATACTGGATGGAGCATTAATTCCAAAGATCACGATAATTTTGGAGCCTCTATCGTCATGCTCCAAAAGTAGTGGTTGAGATGGTCGACGGATCTACCAAACTTCCCACATTTTCCTTCCAAAAATGTACATCATCGGCGTATCCAATTCATGATTTGATCAGGAAGCGGCTGTGTACTTTTGGAGATCCGCACTGTTCAGTAGTTTGTTTTTCTTAGGTTCGATTTGAGTAAAATGGAGACTGATTGTACATCGTAGAATACCGGTACGTCGTAAAGTATCTTACATTGCAGAATACATCGCGGAATTTGCACTTAGACTTGGACTCGGACTTGTTATACGTGGACAATGGAGCAAGATCATGACGAGTCACAACACACGAGGAGGAGCGATGATGAAGTACCGCATACGACGACTTGAAGAAGTATCACACTTCTACTCTCGAGATCTTGAAGGTGTTCCAATTACACATACAACACATGCAAAATTCTTCTTTTAGTTAGTTCATGATCATCATCATTGTATATCCCGTATACGAAGCGACTAATGTACAATATTACGAAGGAAGCCCCTTAACCCCCCCATCGTGAAACTCGTAAGGCCATTAGGAAGTTTACCCGATTGTCTACCTGAGTAGTTCTTTACACATTCTTCGTTTTTTGTCCCAGATCCATCTCTCTTCGTGTTGGACATTTATAACTTTAATATTAGAGGTTGAATCATTGTACCGAGTAAGCCTTTTTTCTTGGTGTTTTGGTGTTTTGGTGTTTCGGTGTTTCGTATTTCTGGGTAGCCGTGATGGCCCGTTAGAAATGCCTATTGGCTATCATGGCTATCATGACCATGGATGGCTGTCTGTACCTTGCATTCTCGACCATTCTTGACCCCCTCTTGCGGTCCTTACCCCCTTGATAATGTTCCGTGCCTTTAAGACAAAATGTTGAACTTGAACCCCAGTATCAAGAATTTTATTAGATGGCATCTGGGTCCTGGCTACCTAGGTATGTACTATGTAGGCATGTAGCTAGGTAGAGAAAATTAAACTTATGATAACTTATCGACTCTTTTCGACCCTTTCGACCTTTTCGACTGTGGCTCCATTTTTCTTCTGCTCAAGGGACGAGATTTACATCTTCAGCTTTCTCCACAAGGACTCTTCCTGTCTCCTCTCTTCTTGTCAATCTTTACCTCGTATGTCCCGTTTCTGCTCTTAGATCTTTCGTTACCTCAAGAAACGGAATAGAAGAGAAAAAATCGATACACACGAATCGAATTTCTATTACGAAGAAAACTTCTTTCAATTCTTTTAATAGATCTAATTCAACCTCATTCTTATTCTTTCTTTCAACCTTTTGGACTTTGTTTCCTTCACTTCATTATTGAAATAGTTGGTTCCAATTCTATTGTTGGAACTAGCAGAATACTATCTACCCCATTGATTATTCTTCAGATTGTTGATCAAAACCCCTCGAACACGCTCGGCGCAAGTTATTGTCCATTGATTCCATACATTCGTTTCGCAGACTATCAATTGATTGAAATCTGCTAAGATTATCTCTTGTGATTCATCACTCACACAATTTGTGCAAATTATTATTTTTATTTCTAATTTAGTTTTACATTTGAGACGAGCAACATTCCACAAGGAATCGTATCTCCCCCGCTACTGATTCAATCTCAGATCTCTAGAGAGATCTGCGATTTTATATTTGCTTTCTCCGCACGAAAACCCTACTTTTCGATTAAATGTCACTTCGTTCCCCTCGATCACCGACAGATTTCTCGCGGCGTGGCTTTCAGCCCATAGACGGCGGCGATATGACCGAAAACATTCCCCTCACTCAAGTGAGAACTGGAGCCTCTTCCACGGGAGCACGAAAGCCTGGAGAAGGAATATTGGCAGGAAGCTCGGAAAATGATTCTGGCAAAGAAGATGAGAAGCAAGGAATGTTTAGAAAAGGAATAGCCGGCAGAAGGAAAGTCCATCCCTCAAGAAGAGGAACAAACGGAGAGGAGGTTTCTGTCAATGGCTTGGGCAGATTTTACAACACAATCATTAATTTCTCGGTGGTCACTCGTTACATGTTCTACGTTGTGCCAATTGGTATAATACTCGCCGCACCAATCGTGGTTTTCGCTGTCTTGTACCCAACGGCAACTATTGGAAAAATGAAATTATACTTGTTCTTCACTTGGATTGAGATTATCTGGCTTAGTATTTGGGTTTCGAAGCTATGCTCTAAAGCCATACCATACATCTTTATGTTTTTGTGCGGAGTTGTCAGCACTGGCGTTCGGAAGTACGCAACTATCTTGAGAGCTTTGGAAATTCCATTATCCTTGGTCGGATGGGCTATTACCAGCTTAGTCACCTTCACAGCCTTGACGACTAAAGAATTGAATAAGCTGCACAAAAATGGCAAAGACTATGATGGCACCATGGATCCATGGGTTAACACGATGAAGCGTGTTCTGGTACCTACTTTGATTTCTACAATCTTACTCTTGGTAGAGAAACTTATCGTCCAATTGATCAGTGTCAATTATCACCGACGCTCTTTCGATGGACGCATTAAAGATTCAAAACATCTCATCCACTTGCTCGGTCTCCTCTACGAAGCATCCCGAACTTTGTTTCCGATGTACTGCCCCGAATTTGCAGAAGAAGACTACATTATTAGTGACAGTATCGAAGCCGTCCTTCAGAAGACGAACAGAAGATTATTGGGGCATAACAGATCCGGTTCAAATACGCCAATGAAGCTTATCGGAGATATTGGCCGTTTTGGGGACAAAGTTACCTCAGTCTTTGGAAATATTGCATCTGAGATTACCGGAAAGCAAGTTTTCAACCCCAATTCTGCACACTCCGTCGTCATCGAAGCACTTGAGAAGACCAAATCATCCGAGGCACTGGCGAAACGTTTATGGATGTCTTTCGTTGTTGAAGGCAAGGATTCTTTATCTGCAGAAGATCTCGAGGAGGTCCTTGGCGCTGGTCGCAAGATGGAAGCTGAGGAAATTTTTGAAGCTTTGGATAATGATGGAAATGGCGATATCTCTCTTGATGAGATGATCATGAAAGTAGTGGATATTGGCCGTGACCGAAAATCGATTGCGAACAGCATGAGAGACGTTGGACAGGCCATTGGTGTTCTTGATCAGGTCTTACTCATCATCGTTCTTATCATTGTTATTTTTGCCTACAGTAAGTTTCAAGTTCAAGATTTTGACAGCAGAGTCATACTGATCATTTGAATAGTTGCTTTCCAAGATACTGGTTTCCTCACCACACTGACAACTGCCGGCACGACTCTCTTGTCTCTATCTTTCGTTTTCGCTGCAACTACTCAGGAGTTCCTTGGTTCTTGCATCTTCCTTTTCGTTAAACATCCATATGATGTTGGTGATCGCGTCGATATTAGTTCCGAATACCTTGTTGTGGAACAAATCTCCTTACTTTTCACCATTTTCAAACGTATCGACAACATGAAGATGGTACAGGTACCTAACATTGTACTCAACAACCTTTGGGTCGAGAACATCACTCGTAGCAAGTCAATGAAAGAACAACTCGACATGTACATCTCCTTTGATACTACCCTCGAGGATATTGAGCTCCTACGCACAGAAATGGAAAATTTTGTTCGTCATCCAGACAATGCTCGTGACTTTCAATCAGATATTGTATTGGAGGCTGTGGGCATTGGAAACATGGATAAGCTCCAACTCAAGGTCGAAATCAGACATAAGTCTAACTGGCATAACGAAACAGTTCGCGCTGCTCGTCGCTCCAAATTTATGTGTGCTCTTGTTTTGGCCTTGCGCAAGATTCCAATCAACGCTCCTGGAGGTGGTGGAGATGCTCTCGGTGGACCTGCCAACCCCAACTACTCTGTCGCTGTGACGGATGAATGGGCTGCCGAAGCACGGGATAAATCATCAACCACTAAAGACTCAAAACGCCTCATACCCACGAAACCTCTTAAAAATACGAACCCAGATCTTGGTCCAATAGATACAGAGGAAGAGGCCGCGGAACATTTGAATGCAAGACGCCCAGGTTTAGACTCTGCACATAGTAACAGTCACAACGATAACGATGACATGTCGACCTTGGGAGAAAATAATTTCGACTACCAATACGGCAATTCAAGGACATCTCTGATGAAGAGAGCAAGCACCCGAGGTAGACGAAAGCCTGGAGAGCATCTACCACCGAATGCATTCCAGTCATCTCCTGGTTTTAGCGTTACAATAGACGAGCCTTCAGGATCAGGAACTTACGGAAATTCTTTCATGAATGAAGGTGCTTCAGGCTCCACTGAGTATAACTCTTCATATGGCAGTGGAAGTGGTTATCAAAAATATGCACCATTCCCTCTAAATTCATCTGGTCAACTCGGACGTAACGCATCCGTTGCTTCGAATAGAAGTCAAATTGGACCCGATGGGGCTGGTATACCATCTTCGACATCACTATACCCATCATATTCAGCAGGACAACAATCTGCCGGTGTAGCTTCCAACTCGTCTGCTAGCAACACATCACAAGCTGCTCCTGGTCGAACTTTAGTCGGTGGTGCACCAACAAGCCGAGCGAGAAGTGGAACTACAGGTGGTAGTCGACCGAATGTTGAAGATGAAGAAGAGTAGAGGTAGAAGACGATGTATCAGAATACAGACTGGATGGGGCTAGATTTCTTTTTATTACAGGGTCGGGAGTCAAACATACTATACCCGAATATTTTTGCTTGTAATTGATGCATGGATTGGCAAAATGATAACGAATTGTATGATATATTTGCTAGAGAATGTGCTTGCTATATTAGCTTCCACATTTTCTTTAGATGGATAAAGTCGTGTCAGATTAGGACCATAGACTGACTGGTGAGGAGAATTTATGAATGGAATGGGCAATTCAAGCAATTTTATGCAATTATTTAAACACTCAGCCTTGGAAGTCTTTGCACATTGAGACATGACATCTAGAATTGACAAGTTGATCGTCGGAAATGCCGCCTTAAATGCTCCTAGATCTCATTCCATGATGTAGTGAAACCTTGAAAAACGATGAGACAGTCACACGCCATGTGTGAGTCATGTGATATGTCATCGGGTATTTTCTAGTTCAGGCTAGCGTATCAGCTTTATCTCCGAGTTGAGCTTCCATTCCATTGTCTCAAGCCACCGGGCAGGATCAACACACCGAACATATTCGCTTTCTAAAACGAGACGTTCTGTTGTTGCAATTCGGAGTTGAATCACGCTTCGTCGATTGAAATTACGCGTCAATCGTGCATCTACTGATTACATCCACGGATTATCTTGGCGCAAGGAATCTCTTTTCCGGCATTCTGATCACGTGCGACTTTTGGGCAATTGTCTTTGCGTGGAAACACGGTGCAGGTGTATCTCGCGGACTAGTAGGCTTGGAGGACTGATAGAGCAAGTGCTGGGATATCTTGATTAAAAGTATGGATCAGAGAGCCACGATGGCGCAAAGCAATGGCGTCGGAGAGGCGAATCTTGCGAGAGGCACACCGTCCGGTGCTTCACGTCCATCGGGAGCCTCGAGAATGGCAGATCCCCCTGGAATACTGAGGAATCCAGAGGCAAGAAATTGGAATACGGATATTCCGAATCATTTGCCTCATGAAAAGGTTTTCCCAATTCAAATCGGGACGGAACTTTTTCGGTTGAGTGGTGCTAGTCTGAGTTCTGATGGTATGTATTCTTCCTTCTTCGCACTTCCTTGTTGGAAATAAGATTCTGGAAGGACAAGAAATTTCAGAATGAGAGCACCAGCTAAGAAACCTAGAGCACCCTCATACTTTTCCCAATATTTTCAATGTCAATTGAGGCAAGCGGAAGAGAAAGGAGAAGATCCAAATACAGCTATCAGGACCCTTTACATCGATCGAGATCCCATCACGTTCAGAGATATATCACTTCATTTGCAAGGATACCATATTGCACCAAGGGATGCAGGTCACTTCGTTAAGTTATTTGCCGATGCTCAATTTTATTCATGTTTGTCTTTCCCTCCCCTTTACTGACGATTATTGTTAACATGAGACAGTACCAAGGTTGATCTCTCAGCTATATGAAGAGAATATCTTCATAACAGTTGGAGATCGAGAATTCCAGATTCCCCGCGAGCTATTTTCTGATCCCGGAAACAGTCCAAACTACTTCTCCCTAAGTTTTACTATCTTCTTTAGCTCCCCTACTGAGGTATTTCCCGGCCTAAGTAGAGAAGGTCTTCTTCGACCACCATCTATCCTCCCCCCATCAGTACCCAACCGCTCTTCAAAGACATTTTCCGAAATTCTTCATCTTCTCCGTGGTTACCCACTCGAAATCCGTAGTCCAGAACATCGTGCCGAGCTCTTACGAGATTGTCGATATTTCCATCTTAAAGGTCTTGAACAAAAATTGATTCCTCATTCTATTTCTTATAATCTACTGCGCAAAAGAACAGAAATTACAATCCGACTCTTGGATATCAGACAATCTGGCCTCTCTATCCTAACAAATATCTCCCCACCTACCGCTCCCTCTACCGAACCTCTCACCTCTCCAAACCCACCCCCAACATCATCTGTAGGATACGTACACTATCAACGTCCTTTTGCCGATTCATTGCCCTCTGAGCTTATTCTTGAAATAGGTGATTCCGCTACGCTGCTTCACTGGGATACTATGCGCTTGGAATTTTTCGGAGAAACAAAAATACGGATGGGTAGATTGTTGGAGGTTGTTGCTACGAAACTTAATTTGCCAGTTAAGCAACCCTTGGGATTATTGATGAAAAATGGTGGCGCGAGCAGCGAGTCAGCTAGTCCGGGCAAGAGTGGATTGAGTGAGGAGATGGTTAAGGTGGTTGTTGGAGTAGACTGTGGGGTGGTGTGTGATGGGAAGGTGGTTGATTTGAATGGGGCTACAGTTGAGAATTCTAGTGTCCGTGGTCAAGGAAGTAATAAAAAGAGGAGAATAGGAGATGGGATTGCGCTTCCGGCAAATATGAATGTAGGCCCAGGAGCAATGAAAGATGAAAGCTGGATTGTGAAATCGGGGCAGTGGAGGCTGAGGGTTCAAAATCATGGGGGTGGTGTGCAAGGAGCGAGGATGGGAGTGGGAGTGGGGGGACAGGCTTTGGTGAATGGGAAGGCGGAGTGGGAATGTGTGTTGGTAGCTGTGAGATTGGATGCTGTTAGTGGGGAAAGAGGGAGAAATCTGAATAGAGGGTTTCTGGGTGAGTGAAGCGTGTGGCGGGGTGTGATTCAGAGAGTGGAGGGAATAGGAAGAATGGAGAGAGAAGAGATCTCGAAATTTAGGGATGGTAATTTCTGGTTGGGGATTGCTGTATAGAATAAAGGGAAAATCAAGATGGCTGTGGATTATTTTTTACAGTGCTGTGAAAGTAGATGCGGTGTAGTTGTGGTATCATCTTCGTTTTCTTTATCGTCCTCGAGGATGAATGGATGTTTGATTTGACTTTACGCAATGCATCGCCAGATGTGAGTATAGAAGTATGGTATGAGTCTTTCAAAAAAGATATGTGAATATTTGGATTGGATCTCACTCGCGACAGAGGAGACTTGGTGTTTTGATTGGAACACTGGTATTCGAGGTTTGTATCTTAATGAGTCTGTTGGCTCAGTTGTGTGTTAGTGGTATCTTCTTGATAGAGGAAGTTCTTGGGTGGCTTTTGTATACTGGATGGAAGTTTGGAATAAGGAGTTTTTCGCTGAGGGGGATTGGGAATATGAATAGATGGTGTGATGAGGCTGGAGTGATGGGTTTGAGGGTTGGTATTGGTATTGGGGATGGAGTGATGGGGGATCGATATAGATGGGAGGGACATGAATGGGAGAAATTCAAGCTGAGAGAATCTAGGAGGAAGGTCGAATAGGTCAAGAAGGACGGTGATCAGTCTAGGGGGAGTATCGAAGTTTAACGGTGTGTACGAGGGTGATGGTATCCATAGATTTCCGATGTTTGAGATATTAACTGGGTACTGTGGTGGATTCTGTAGGATGCTACATGTCAAATATACGGGACAGGTACGGGTGAAGGGGAATTGAGCTCTTTGGTGAACATCGCAATCAGCTGAAGAATATAATGACTAGGTTCAAGAATCTACAAAATGACCCTCCCGTGAATAATTTGATCACGAATCGAAGTGAATGCGTGAATCCCCATTCTTTGATGGTGGCTATTGGGGCTGTGACTTGCGGTGTGAGATGGGTCAATAGTGATGCTCAAAACGAGTATCCGAGTTGAAAATTCGTCGGCTGAGAAAAATCTCGGATAAAGTTGCTTCGCGGATCTTGTGTTACGGAAGGTTGGATCATCATGTTGCCGAAATGATGCATTATATATTAATCAAGGAAACCCCGGGATTATAAACTCTTTTTCCTTTTCTTTTTCTCTTCCTTTTGCGACTGGAACCATTGAAGTGTTCTGTTGTGTATCATATGATAAGAATTGAAAACAATATCAGTCTATTGCAACATAGACATAGAAGGTCTTCCCTATATTATTCTCATATTTTCGGACAATCAAGCACTTGCTTTGCTAAATGGTATATTAGATCCTACCTAACATCAATTACCAACCTACGGAGTGTCAATTGACTATTGCTCGGTGCATTGTTATCTTAGGGGAATAAAAACCTATAGATTTCAATACCATTGAAACTTTGACAGGAGCACTACCCCCGCAATCGAGATTGAATCTAAGATCCCATCATCGTAGACTCATTCCTTCCGTGTACTAGTAGATGATGGGGTCTAGTGTCAAGCCTCGAATAGCTCGGTGCTCAGACAAAACTCGTATACAAGAGGGATAAAAGTGAGTGACGAGAACAAACGAGAACAACTTGGAAGCATTCGCTCGAGCGCTGGAAAATGGGTTATAGTTGTTGTTAGACTGGGACGGACTTGATTTTCTTGGCGCACGGGTGATGGGTAAAACACGAGACCGCATTTATTACCTACTCGTGAAAAGTAAAATCGATAGAAACTCAATAAATAAGTATTTTTAACATAATGACGGCATGCTTCGATATCAATTGGAGGGTTACACAAAGATTGGCAGCGAACGCCGTACAAAAGACATCGAGAAGCAATCAAGGTTTCTGACACCCACATACGCACTTTAAAACATATAAAAAAGTAACCAAGGTGTCTGATGTGCAAGCGGGACACGTGACTAGCGTTGGAGCACTTCATCCAATACCATCCATCTGAGCCAAAGAACGAAATATGCCATTCAATTCACTAAGACCAGTCATGCAGATAAGACTACTGCACGCCCAGCCACTATGATAGGTAGTCTCGGCAATAGCACATATGGGAACTTGGAAGCCGCAATACGATGCACCATAATACCGCCATTACTCGTAGATGCTGAACATGATGGCTCCTTTGCCTAGATTTGAGTAGCCTCTAACTTCCCTCTAAAAGGTAGACAGTAGTCGAATTCTAAATACAAGTAAACATCATCTTCATTGTCGTACTCAGTTTCTTATATGATGGTCTTTCCTTTCCCTGACTTGTGACCCGTCTACTGCCCTCTCCTCTCATCCCTCTCCGTTTGTATCAACTTCTCTCACTCTTTTTTTCTTGACTTCTGGCTTTCAATATGAAGCTTTCAAGATTGCCGATCTCTGCCATTGCAGTATCTGCAAATGCCTCCGCTCATTTGGAGAGCCGTCAATCGAATTGGACCGTCGGACAAACTGTTCAGACAAGCAGTGGATCGGTCAATGGACACCCTAGTCTGAATAATTCGCAAGTTTCCGAGTACCTAGGTATTCCATTTGCCAAACCACCTGTTGGGGACTTGAGATTTGCTGCGCCAGTTGCATACAATGCTACTACGACTATCAATGGTACTAACTTTGTAAGTAAAACTTCCTGAAGGCATTCGACAATTACTAATACAACGATAGGGCTACACATGTCCCGCCCAAACTACCACATACAATACTACCATCATCTCACAATCAGATGTTACTTCAACAGGGTTGGGAATATTGAGCCTGCTTGGAGACTTGACCGCACAAAGCGAGGATTGCTTAACCTTGAACGTGTGGACGAAACCACAAACTGGCGATGTGAAGAAGGCTGTATTAATGTGGATTTACGGAGGCGCGTTCAGTAGTGGAGCTTCTGCCACCCCCGCATACATTGGACAATACATTGTGGAACAAGAGGATGTAATTGTGGTAACCTTCAAGTAAGTCCTAAGCTTCTCGGGCCCTTGAATTTCACTAATTGAATTCTAGTTATCGACTAAATATTTTCGGGTTTTCTGGTAGCCCTGACAGTCCTGCCAATGTCGGACTCCTAGATCAAAGATTGGCCGTTGAGTGGGTTCGTGATAACATTGAGAATTTTGGTGGTGATGCATCCCGCATCACTCTGTTCGGACAGAGTGCTGGTTCAGCATCGGTCGATCTCTACAACTATGCTTGGGTGCAAGACCCCATTGTTGCTGGTTTCATTCAAGAGTCTGGCACAGCACAGAGTTGGGGTATGCCAAGTACAGCTGAATACGTCGCCACAGCCTGGTATAATGTGAGCGAAGCTTTGGGATGTGGCGGCGCATCCGCTAGTAACGTTACTAGTTGTATGCGTACCAAAAATACAACGGAAATTCTCAGCGGGATATCTGCCACCACTGATTCCCCTGGATCTCTTGGTATATTAGAAAGCTTCCTGCCTACCGTCGACGAGATTGTCGTGTTTTCCAACTATACTGAACGCTCCTTAGCCGGCAACTTCACAAGTAAGCCCCTATTAATTGGAAACAATGATGAGGAAGCCGTTCTATTCGTCACCGCAAATGCGCTTCAAGGAGTCAGCACTTCCGATGCAGCTGCGCAACTTATCGATTTAATCGGGTTCACTTGCCCAAGTGGTTATCGCGCAAATTACTCAACTCAAGCCAATGTTAATACATGGCGTTATCGCTACTTTGGCTCTTTTCCCAATACGATGATTGTTCCTAATGCTGGTGCATGGCACGCCGCCGAAATCCCCCTTCTTTTTGATACAAACCTCGCCAATCCTCCTGAGACAACCGAACAGATAGCAATCGGAAAATACATGCGTGGCGCATGGGCTGCGTTCGCCAAGAATCCTGAAAATGGCTTGACTAACTATGGATGGCCAAAATACGACGCTGCAGAGGATACACTCATTAGATTGGCGTACAATAATCAGACTGGCACAAACGCTGCAAGCCCATCGTTATACGATGCGAATTGCCCTACAACACCCGTTTTTAGCATGAGTATGGATAACGCAACGTCAACCTCGACTGGGACTTCGACAAGCAGCTCGAGCTTAGGCTCCGCACCCACAACTGTACCAACTTCCGATGGAATAAGTTTGGAATCTGGTTTTGTAGGCCTGGTGTTGACAGTGATAATAGGATCGCATTTCTTATTGTAAGTTCCACCGAAGGCGCTTATGTTGTAATCTTCAAGCTAACTCTATGTAGGAAGGAGATGAGAGCAAGTTTAATCTTTCTTTAAATCACGCTTAGATTGTATGGCAAGTGTACACATGAAATTGGGTTTCCACAGTCCATCATGATGTAAAAGACATCCATCACACCGCATATGAACTACCTTCGGATTTCCATCCGTTTGACCCAGCTCGCAAAACAAGAGTCTGGTTAAGGAAATGTAAAAAGCCAGGCATAAACAAAACACAAATTCCCGATATTAACCAAAGTTCCTCCGCCCTCTTACCTTATGATCAAAATGCTGGGTAATGGACCTGGGCCGGTCTTATAGGTTTATAGGGGTTAAAATTTGGATGGACTAAAAGATCGTACGCTACCCTTGGTGCAAGATGCTCTGCGATGCTCGAGGTCAGAGTCGAATCGACGGCGAGCTCTTGTACTGCTGTGGCTGCGAGGTATTTCGGATGCGCTTTGGGCACGCATGGGTTGACTGTGAGCTTTTCCACTGTTATTGCTGCGAGCGTCTTTGGAATGTCTCTCTTCGAGTGCGGATTTGTGAGAATTATGACTACTATGGAGGCTGCTGGGTTGTGAACGCCGTTCTCCGAGGTACGTTGAGTGGCATTTGTCTGCGGATACGGAGGTTGGCGTTGAAGGGGGTTGGAAGCCGGGCAGTTAGCTGGGCCGTACGTCGGGTAGTATTCCGGATCTCTATCTAAGGCGTAGGCCGACTCGTAAGCTTCGCCAGAATCGATTTTCGATTCTTGTTCCGATATAAATGTTCCAAGTCTATCTTCTTGTCTCACCATGGTCTCCTGATTCGTCGTCATGTGTTCGCCCAGCGCTCTCTCCAATTTGATTGTGTGTGCAGGTTCGTTGTTTGGCAATATCGTAAATTCGCAGTTCATCGTAGTATTAGCTGTCAAATCTCAATCTGGCTTGTCTGATCATTTCCATTGCTTCCGCTCTTCCCCGTGGGGTTTTATTCTCTTCTCCTGCCATTATCCAGTGTCGACGCAGCATAGCCGTGATGTACAATATGCGCGAATCACCCTCATTTAACTCTTCCTCGTACTCTTTGTTGCACGCTGGGCACCAACTGGAGAGTACCGCCCAACTAACCTCCCTATCTTTATTCCATTCTCGCCCCTTGGAATGAAAGCTGGAACCCTTGTTGGTGTCATAGATACCGAGCTCAGTTGGCGTCTTGGTCACATTCCTGTCTTTGGAGTGCATGCATAGGGGTAAGATGGGTAAGTCTGGATCGAAACCGTGATTGAAGCGAGCCTTGATGAAGGCTTCAGCGGGGTCTGTGAGTTCCGGGTGACGTAGGCAGTCACCCTCGAGGTGGTTGAGGTTTATGTCTATCGAGGCCTTGCTAGAGGATGTCGACATGATGAATACTGGGTTGTATTTAAGGATCAAAGGCTACTGTGTTGGAAAGGGTGTGAGGATATCTGTTGTTAATTTTCTGTACATGTTGAGAGAGTTTGTCAAGAGGGTAGGGAGGGAGGGAAAAGAAAGAGTACTTGGGGGAAAATAAAATTATTTTGTTCACAATGAGACTTCTAGTGAAGAGTTATTTGCTATTCGTCGTGACGCATTCCGTTAATTCGTGTCGAATAATCCATTTTGTTTAACACGAATTCTCCAGTGAGGAGTCATTTGCTGTTAGTCGTGAGTCGACTTCCTCCAGTCCTGACATTCTATTCGTTTTGCATACTGAGGGAGTCATTGAGATAAAATCGCTCTTTGTGAGTCGGAGAGGGATGTCGTCGGCTGGCGTATCGAGTGGGTATCCCAAAAACAGGGGAGGGAGTGGGAGAAAAGAGTGAGTTGGAATGATAGGTAAACAGAATTTGGATCGCAAGCGAAAATCTTCGGGTAATGTATTCGAATATTCAAATTTGCATCGAAACAAGGAAACTACAATGTTCAGGCCAGATTGCAGAATTGGGAAGTGACGATCTAAGGGTTAGGGTAGGATTAGGAGGAGGAGCACGTGTTAAAGTGGGTAGTGATGACTTCCTCGCTCTGAAAGGAGACTATTTTCTATAGTTCGATTCTTAGCTTCCTGTGTAATTTTTTTTCATATTTAAGAAAAGGTTGACCTTTCTCATTTCTTGATTCAAGAGTATACAGAATATTACTTCCATACCATTATATTTATTACAAATTTTGTAATCTATTGTCTATTTGATCGACAACAACGAGGAAAGCATATTGTAATCACATATACTTCTTCCCTCATAGGTAGTCATACCAGGAACATTATCAAGTACAGGTTTCTGTACCTGTCTTATCACTGTAGCTATCTTTGAAGCTCTTTAATACACCATTTCGAAGAGATAGCTCGTCAATATTTCACAACTTGATAAATACGGCTCGAAACAAAGGCATTTGTTCGACGAACGATACTTACTCTCTCGATTTCTTCAATCGCCAGTTGAAGGATTCTAAGTTTTGAGATGGATAATTCAATAGAGAGCCAGCTGGAACTGGCGTTAGACAAATCCTTGCGAGATACTTCATTCGATTTTGGATCGGAGCCAGAAGGAGAACCAAGATTCCATGCCAGTTCGGATCTTGGAGAAAGTGGTGGAGAGCAAGCAGGCGCCGAGGATGATTCTTTTCCGTCCTTGAATGAACTGCGAGAAAGCATTGTGAGCACACTAGATGCTTCTATCGCAAAATTTGACGATTTATTATCGCGCAGGGGGGTTGTCCAACAGCCAAGACTTTTCAAACTTTCAGATGAATTACTGGGGGTGATTTCGGGCTTTCTTGCAGAGCCACAGCTCTCCGAGCCTCCTTCTACCATTTCTTTTCAATCGCGTGCCAAACGGCGTCAAAGGAATGAGGAATTTAAAGACAGCGTAAAAACGATCCAGAGACTGCGATTAGTATGCCAAAGAATTTGCAATGTCAGCTCACCATTTCTTCTTCCTACCGTGCGTGTTGAATTGAGTGCACAATCCCTTGCGCGCCTTGATATGATCTCTCGTCATCCTACTATCGGCAAAGGCGTTAGAACTGTAAGAATCATTACTCGTTGCTTGAACCGCATGTCGATTGATAGCTTTGAGAATTTCCATCATCATAAGTTTGAATACTTGAGTGAAGCTCTAGAGGAAGTGGTATCTGATGACGAGGGAGAAGAGTCCAGGATGAGTTGGGAGTTATATCGGCGGTATATATCTGATGGATCGGATGATAGTATCACTGATAAAAACTTGCGTCAAATATTCTGGAGCAAAGCTTATGAGCGGTATAAATATCTCCTTATAGAACAAGAAAGCCTAACAGACGAGGATGTATTTCTGGAGGGCGTTGGCACTGCGGTCGCTCGGATGCCAAGGGCAACAACACTTCATATCTGCGACAGGAACCGTGATAATTTCTATGATTACCACCCTCATCCAAGACTTTATTCAACATCAAAATTACTCTTTGACTATCATGAAAACGAGGATGTACTTATCGACGATATTATTAAATCAAAACTCTTTGGGTATGAGGAAGATGACGATTCATACCTCCGAACCGATACAAGCTGGAGTTCACCATCCGCTCAGATACTTCTTAAGCTTCCAGGTGCTATCCACAAGGCTGGCAGGTCACTCGAAAACATCTATATTGAGATAGAATATACCAGCGATTACAGAGCTTTGGCCTCATTTGAGGAGTTCCAAGAACTTTCAGCTGCGACACAGCGGCTAAAACAGTTCACATTTTATTGCACATATGACGAAGATGATGAAGATGATGAAGATGATCAGTGGACGCCCACCGAATTAGATGGTCTGGTTAAATATCTTTCTGCGATTGTGAACACAAATGCTCTAGAAAAGATTGACATCAATCTATCACACCTTGCTATAGGGCTGGGGAACTTCGACATGGAGAAACAAAATCCATCGGTGCCTTCTTTGGGAACAATTCTCACCAGTCATATATGGCCGAATCTCATATCAATATATTTGTCCCGAGTACCGCTTCATCTATCAGAGCTAGGAACATTCATGGACAATCTAAAGTCATCAGATATAGAAATGAATATACAATATATGTATCTCATAAGTGGCTCGTGGAGCGATGGACTCGAAATATTCAAAAGAAATTCGATTCAAAATTTGGTCCTTATGGAGCCAATTTCAAGGTCGGAGTGCCGAGTATTACTTTCCAGCGGAAAGCTTTTTTGGGACTGGGACAAGGGCCAATTTTATTGGGACTGTGGCCATTCGCTACTGAAAACTAGAACAAGTGATTACTAAGGATGGAGCACACTCGATTCTCCTCCAAGTCTCGAATCAGTGTACCGGGGGAAGTTTGTGCTTTATCCAAGCGAGGATTCATGGTTTACGGCCTTTCATAGTTTGCATGTCACCTTGGATCTACAGCAGCAGTGGAAGCAAGTATAGAGGTTCCGATGCGATTGAAAGCCACGGTAGTAATATTATTTGTTGAGTATAAGGGAGCATTGAAGTGTATACTTGTAAAAATAGACAGGATGAGGATACCCGGAAGGTTGTAGAGTAATATATATCAGGAGGTATGTAGTCCACGATTTGACATGATAAATTGATTCTGTGGAGTTTGGGGCAAGAAAAGAAATTTACTGACTGTTCGAGCAGGGTGAGAGTTAATCATATATGATATTGGAACTTTCCATGTTTTAGGTAGTTTAATATATGTAAAATTTCAACACAACCATGTCCAAGTCATGAAAAGCTCCATGAGAAAGCACTACCTAGTGATATCACAACAGAAGAATGAAACTATTCACCCATCAAGTAAGAATCCATACGGTATCGCAAGCCAACACACAGTACAAGTTCTTCTCATAAACCACGATGGTATTCATAGACACAAACTCTCTGAATCAACAAGAGCTGGCCATAACACAATACTCCGCGACTCCGATACCCATACCAAATCACTAAAAATAGCCCTCCACTCGAAGTGGTAATCTTCAACCACACATTTCTCGGACATCAGGAGATACTGTATTGCTTTTTCAGTGGAAGAACATACGGGTACGCCGTGCTTTCTAGAGAGACGCGAAGCAAAGGGGTTTTGTGAAGATGTCGTCTAGATCTATGTTTTGTTGATTTTGTTGACCCCCACTAGTTTCGAGCTGCGACGCGATGACCACTAAGATTTGGTCTCAGCACAGACATTCATCCTATCGGTCCACTGACAAACTCCGGAATCTTATCGACGCTCTACAGAGAGAGCACAGCACTGAACCACCAAATATTCCATGCTCGAATTGATACTTTCATACAACTTTCTCTCGTCCGAAATAGCCCTTCAAGTAATGGAATTCTCCATTGGGAAGAAGACGACATTCAAATGAATGGAAAAAAGTGATTGCATCCGTCATACCCTTCAACACAATCCAAGGCAGGAATCCCTCTACTGATAACACGCTACAGCACGTCAGGTATGGCTGGCACAGCACATCAAGCACAGTCAGTATGTGGGCTGTGGTGTTACAGTGACTACATGATCGGACACCGAGCACCGAAGTCTTCTATTGAGATTCAATGGGTCTTATTTGCTTTGCCATAATGGATGAATATATATAAGATAAGACTAATATCCTTTTCCATTTTTGCATTTTGGATATCTGGATTCAATATCACTTTGTGTCGTCTATCTGATCTCTTTAAATCGCGCGAGATATACGAATTTTGGTCAAGATGAGGTTCTTATGTTTACATGGAAAAGGCACAAGTGCTGAGATCTTTTCTATTCAATCTTGTATGTTATCTTCTCCTCCTCAGAGATCTTTACCCAACTTACTATTTTACAATACATTTCCACCATATAAAACCATATTCTAACGCATACCTCCCAGCAACATTCCGCCGTCTCCTCCCCCCATCATATACATTCGATTTCCTCGATGGTCCCTACACATCTTCTCCCGCAGCCGGTGTATCCCTCTTCTTCAACCCTCCATATTACGCCTATTACCACTCCTCAGATCCCTCCGCCATCCGCGAATCCTACTCCTACCTCCAAGAACACATTGATAAAAATGGTCCTTACGATGGTGTAATGTGTTTTTCACAAGGATGTGCGCTCGTCGCAGGGTTCTTGCTAGATCATCAGGTTACACGACCGCATATTCCTTTACCGTTCAGCAGTGCCATTTTTATCTGTGGAGGCATGCCATTACCTATCGTCGAGGATCTGGGTATCGAAATTCCTACCTTTGCACGAGATTTAGAAACACAATCCGTGAAAGAACTCTTCACGACCGCTAACTCGGTCGAAACGGCCAAACCTGGAGATGATTATTGGAATACAAAGGCCGAGAAAACATCAATTCTGAATGTGGAAGATATAGATATGGAGAATCCATATGGATTACAAGTTCCTGAGGGATGGAAGATACAGATCCCTACAGTACATATTTATGGGCAGAAAGATCCCCGTCGGTTGGCGGGTCTGAATTTGGCGAGCTTTTGTGCGGGAAGGAAGAAGGTTTGGAATCATGGGGGTGGTCATGATATTCCTAGGTTATCGGCGGTCTCGAATGAGATTGCAGGATTAGTGCAGTGGTGCGCAAGTGCTGTAGGAGAGGAGAGAGAATCTGAAGGTCTGTGAAGGGGGATTGCATTTGAAAGAGCTTTGTAAGATCATGATTTCTATAAAGTTTGGCATTTAGAGTTGATTTGGATGGTTCAAAGAGCGCTTTTAATAAGAGGATCTAGGCCATGTCCCTAAGGCCTGTTTGCAACGATCTGGGCAGTTTGATATATGGTCGCTTGCTCCGGGGGCTGCTGCCATCATTTTAGAATTTAGATGGATGTTGGGCATGCATATTTTGTCCTTGCATTTTTTTTCACTGCCCAGTGTAATAAGCTGAGGGCATTATATACAAATTATACATTTTCACTAAGATAGTCTTACACCTCATCCTTCCCTCCATCTCTCAAGGCAATATCTTATCTCCTTCTCCTCTCTCTCTCGCCTCCTCCCCTAATCTATAAGGTCCCAGCGGCACCTTGATATCACCCGCATATCCAATATCTCCCTTCGCCTCTTCCAATTTCTTCGTCACCTTCCCTACCATTTTGGCAATCCATTTATCGTTAACTGTGGCGCTGACGAGCGTTTTCTTCATTCCTTTATGAGCCTTATCGTTCATCACGAGATTTGATTAGTTATCGAGAAGAAGAAAAAGGGGCAGGAAAATGGGGGGGAAGGAAGCATAGCTGAACTATACTATATGAAAAAAAAAGATAATGAGAAACAAGAATCGAAAATGGAAATACATACATCCCTCACCCCTCCCTTCACAACACCCACTAAATCTCTAAATCCGTGGATCTCCTCATCCATCCATCGTTTCTCCTTCTCCACTTCTACTACCTTACTTGCCTTCACAACGCTCGCTAGCCAATCTAAGAGCTCCTGATCCATTACTATGGGTAATCGTGCATGTGCTGCTATGCGAACTTCGCACTCATCTTCTTTTGATACATCTCCTCTTTCTTCGGTAAATTCGTCTACTTCGCCATCTCCCTTTCCTTCCCCTCTACTTTTTGTTTTAAATGAGTCCGCTTGAACAGGTATTATATGTTCATGATGCGGCAGCAAAAAACTTGGAATCGTAAATGTGGCGTCCGCGCCACCGAGTCGCACAACTTGTTTTAATGCAATGGTGGAGGGGAGAGTGCGATAGACTTGTATGTTGCTGGTAGATAGCAAACAGTGGATATCGTATGTGGGAAGGAAGGGTACCTGTGCAAGACCAGTGATCGAACCCAGCTGGAGCACAAAATTGGCGGGTAAGAGCCACTCGTTGATTCGTTGTTGAATTTTGGGAATGGCGGATTCGTCGTCGTCGGTGGTGGGATCGGTATTGGATGGTTTGCGAGATGCGAAGGATGCGGATGAGAAGGTGGGGGAGGTGGGTGGTGTGTAAATAGTGGTGTTTTTGAAGAGTTTTGCGGAGAGGATCTCTTGAATCCATTTTCCGGATCCGGTGGCTGTGAGGGAGGAGATTTTCACGGGGTGGAAGTGCGCGAGCAGGTTGAGGAGCAGGCGGAGGAGCATGGGGAGTCGATGTAGAAAGGCGCGGATGTGGGGTGGTGCTAGGGTTTGGAGCGTGGTAACTTTGATGGAGCGGGATGGTGGGTGTGTGATGGATGGTTGGCGGTGGAGTTGAGAACAGATTGCTGCGCGGATATCGTTGTTGCTGTTTTCATTGACGGTTTTGCGGGTGGTGGTGCTGTGGGGGTTTTGTTCGGACTTGGATTGCACGAGATGCTGGACTTCTCGACGGCAGATTTCAATGCTGTTTGTGGAGCGGATCATCTCGATGGTTTTCTTGTATTGTTCGTTGGCTGCTTCGGTGTCGTCTGGAGTGATGGTTCTGATGATTTTGACGCTCTCTTTTACATCTGTATCTATTGGCGCATCTCCATTGATCATATCAGCTTCTACCGTTCTATCATCATTTTGACTGGCGTTGATATTCCCAATCCCGTTCTTACATTCCACCTCGTTCCCCTTAACAGCTCTCAACATTTTCGAATCCACCTCCCATACCTCATTCTCTCCTTTCTCATCGTCGCCCTTCCGTGCAGTTCCATCCTTCGCATCTTTGAAACTCAATTCTCCCTCTCCACCCTTCACACTCACAAAACAGTCTCCTACTTCAATCCCCCTCCCCAATCTCACCACCACCTCCTCACACGCAATCCCGATTTCGATCTCCTCCTCCTCCTCCCCCACCACCATTTTTAACCCCACCTCCACTCCATGAACCACCAAACTCATCGCACTCAACCTCAACGTCATCCCCCTCACCACCATCAATCCATCCACCTCCGTATCAATCTCCAACCCGGGAATATCAAAAACCCCAACCCGATCCTCAATAAACTGCAACCCAAAGCGTTTCAACAACAGCACCCTCCTCAACTGTCTCCTCAACATCTTTCCCGCAACCGGAAACTGGAAAAGACACACAATAGGCACACACCCCCAACACACAACCGCAAAGAGATAATAAAAAAGCCAACTCGTCCTACAAACACAGTAAATCAAATCCAGCGTCGTAGCAAGCTGCCACAAATGAAAATGCCGTAGAATCCTAACACTCCCACTCCCATCAACTTCCCCCTTCTCTCTCCGATCACCAACTTCTCTCTCCCTCTCCCTCTCACCCCCCGCAAGCAAAATCGCCTCCAACACCGGCGACCCAGAAAGTAACCAATGAATCGGCCATCGAAACGGAATACAAAGACCCAAGATCAACAAGATATACAGATATGGCGAGGAGATCAAATAGCACGAATTATGATAAATGTTATCTTTCCTCGTATGGGGTACTAGATTATACATGTTTGACTTTGCGATCCAGCTTTGCTTCGCTCTGTGCGCGTGTATGTGGCTGAGTCAAAATTACAGTATACTAACCTTGTGGACGGGAGATATATAAGGTTAAAAATGAGATAGGTACGTCCCTCCGTACATTGAAGAAAAGATGCGATAGTGAAAAATGATACGATAAACAGATCGATATGTAAAGAAGATCAATTCCATGTAATCGCCAAAGTGATCGACAGGTACATATACTAGGTAGGTAGGTAGAATCTTACACTCGTGGAGTTTCCAAAGTCCTAGACCGAAGAGAAGGGGTAGGAGGAAAACATTGAAGTTTACATAGAAGCGACGTCATCGCTAGATATTATTGACTAGTATGAAAATTTCGTTCCATAAAGAAAACTAGCTAAACTTCTAGTCTCAAGCCACCAAGAATGAAAGACACTTGGATATCTTTCATGATTATATATAGGAATTCGCCTACTCTAATTTAAATCTTTTGATGCCAAGTTATCTACCAAATTGCGATGAACACATTCAATCTATCACGTTTCGTTGCAAATTCATGATTTTTTTTTTAAATATCATCATATTCATTCCATTCCCTTCCATAAATAAATAAACCTAACTAATATACATGAAAGCCTTAAGCCCGCATAAGACAATGTAAGAAACCATTAAATCATCATAATAATCATAAATCACATGAATAATATCATTTAATCGACCGCTCGCCTGCCTGTCGAATTCATTTACAAAACTCGGTTATTGGTGGTGTTTCCAAACTCAGAAGTCTCTCCCAATCTGTTTTCGCCCGAGAGGCCATGGGTACCAGTTGATCCGGTCAAGCCAGAACCATGGCTGAGACCAGAGGAAGTTGTGTTGTGTCCAGTGAGGCCTGAACCATGGCTCAAGCCTGTATTACCGGTGGAAGTGGTGTTGTGTCCAGTGAGGCCCGAACCGTGGCTCAAGCCTGTAGTACCGGGAGTGGTGTTGTGTCCAATCAAGCCAACGTCATGCTTCATACCAGTAACATTGTTACCTGAAGAACCGGTGCTGTAACCAGTCAAACCGGATCCGTGAAGTCCAGAGCCATGGCTAAAACCTGTAGTGCCGGTAGATGTGGTATCATGACCAGTGAGTCCAGAGCCATGGCTTAAACCTGTAGTGCCGGTAGATGTGGTATCATGACCAGGGTAGATGTGGTATCATGACCAGTGAGTCCAGAGCCGTGGCTCAAGCCAGTGGTATTGGTAGAAGTGGCGTTGTGTCCAGTGAGTCCAGAACCATGGCTCAAGCCCGTGGTACCAGCAGATGCGGTGTTGTGACCAGCTAGGTTATCGTGCTTCAAACCAGAGCCTGAAGAGGTGTTGCCCAATGGGGCAGAGTGAATTTCATTCTCCAATCCTCTACTCTTGCTCTGCTCATGTCCGCCACCGGTAGAGAAACTGTGATCTTCACCGTCATCACGTCCAACTCCTCTAACTCCTTCATCTCCAGGGCGATGTTCATGTTGGTCAATCTTTCCCTCTCGAAGAGCAGCATTGGCCGCAGGATCATCCATGACCGGAGCAGTGAAGATATGATCAGGGCCAGTGGAGTTATGAACTGGAGGCTCGATGTTTGGATTATGGCCGTGGGTGTTGTCAGAGACTTGGACATTTCCGCGAGGGGCACCCGGAACACCAGATCCTACCGGACCAGCTGATACCGAATGCCCGCTCTCGTGAGGGAATCCAGTAGGTCCGTTGACACCACGGTTTCTCTCAGCGCCGTGGAGTTTATCCCCAATATCTTTACCCACAGGCTTTTGATCAAGACCGTGAGTGTTGTGATGCTTATTGGCTTCGTAAGCTGTTCCCGCAGCGCCTCCTGCAAGGGTGGCATCTCTACCGTAGTGGTGACCTTCCTTGGAGCGATCACTGTCGACCCTTGGATCCACCTTGTTCTCAAGATTTGAGGAATGGGGGCCAGCTGTAGTGTGTGCTGTGTTGTGATGAGTTTTATCAGCTTCATATGCGGCAGTTCCGGCTCCACCAGCAAGAGCAGCATCCCGTCCATAGTGATGTTGCTCTCTTGAGCGATCACTATCAACTCTTGGATCAACCTTATTCTCAATATTTGAAGAGTGAGGACCAGCAGTAGTGTTAGCGGAGTTATGATGATGTTTGTTGGCTTCGTATGCAGCTCCACCAACAGCTCCAGCTACAGCAGCATCACGTCCATAATGGTGATTTTGTTGCTTTGAGAGATCGCTATCCACTCGTGGGTCTGCTTTGTTGGCTAAGTTGGACGTGTGTGGTCCGGCAGTGGTGTTATGTCCATGGCCAGCTTCATAAGCTCCAATTGGGATTACGCCAGCAGCAGCAGATGTACCCTTACTACCATGAACACCGTCAGCCTCTTCAGCGCCACCACCTTCAACTAGGCCTTTAGATTGGGGACCATGCCCGTGATGAGTGTGAGCATCTTCAGTACGAACTCCGGAACCACTCAAATGAGGATCAAGAAGATTTGCAGTCGCCGTGGTATGAGGTCCAGTAATTCCTCGAAGACCACCTTGGCTGTGTTGGTTGTTATGATGAATGCCCTCTCCAACAGCTCCTGCGGTGCCAATTGCGGCAGCATCACGACCTAAGTGATGTCCTGAGGAGCCAGTTGTGGTTGTACCGTAAGCATCCTTAGTACCGTAACCAGATGAAGTCTTGTTTGGAAGACGATTTCCATCCAAATCTGAATCGACTCTTGGGTCAGCGGCATTCAATGCAGCGGAGTTATGTATTCCGTGAGAACCCTCAGTATGTCCATGAGTTGGATGGGATCCAAGACTAGTATTTTCATGCTTTCGGTGTTCATGTTCAGCTAACCCTGCAGCACCAACTGCTCCACTTCCAATGGCAGCATCTCTGCCAAGGTGGGAATTCCCGTGACTGTCGACGTTGTCTCTACCATGAGTATTTAAACCGGTTCCTGAAGGAATGCTAGTAACACCACCCAAGCCAGAAGTAGTGTTTGATGGAACACCAGCATTGTGTGATGAGAGAGGATCTCTAGTGTTGTGTCCTGTAAGCCCGGCTTCATTTGTGCGAGCTGCGGAATCGATGCCATGAGCATGTGTATTTGGTCCAGTGGTAGTTGAACCAAGTTCAGAATCTCTAGGTCTGTGAGGAACGTTGTCTTGAGCAAGTCCTCCTGATGTATGGCCTAGGCCTGCTGGTGTGGGATTTGCGTGGGTGGTATGAGATGTATGACTGGCATCAGTGACTGCGGGTGGGTGGGTTTCAGAGTGGGGGCCCTTTGCGAGATGGCTTCCTTCGCCAGCGTTCGAGTGAGCAGTTCCATGATTTTCAGCCTTCTTCTCCTCTTTCTGCTCAATTTTCTCGGCTTTCTTCTCTTCTTTAACTTCCTTCTCGTGTTCTGGAGTCGTGCCGTGACTATTCAAAGGTTAGCGCTTTTGGCAAATTGGTAGTTGTAGATTGAGATATCTTACAGGAGTGCCTTGATCTTATCCATGATTGCGATTTAGAAGATTGTTGATTGTAGTATGTGGTATGTATGTATTTAACTGGTTGTTGATGTACGTAAAAGTGCGATGATTAAGTTTGTGAACTAAGGGGTATCTTAAGCAAGTGGTAAATAGTATATGGGAAGTAATCAAAAGTAATGCGGCAATAGCGAGGTATTTGTATCATTGTACTTGGTCCAAGAGCGTCTTTGACAAGTATTTGACAAGCTAAATCAAGGTAATTGAGGGGTAGATTTCGATATGAACGATGTCATCAGCCTCCACAACTTGCCATCCACAGAAAGGTCGACATTCTATTGTAGCTTGGTCTGATTGTCTCATAACGGGTTGAAAGGCTGGCTGATTGGCTAGCAAACGCGTAGAATGATGTAAAAGTTACCGGGAAGATGGCGCAACAAACGACCAAATTGTGGTGGAGTGAATTGTGCTGCTGATATCAAGGTCTGACCTCAAAGAAGCTCTCCACATCAGGTTAGCTTTCCGTTAAACTATGCATTGATGTAAGTACCTAGGAAATCTTGCATTCCCATCCTACTTATTACCAACTGTCACCCCCAAGATGAAATTTTACCACCCTTCTCGTGAGAGATGATGAAACTTGTGAATAAGATCTACCGGTACATCGGGAGCTTTCAGCAAACTATGATGAATCCCACTTCTCGTGGTGGACTCGTATACTATTTGGGGATGCACAAAATGTCACCCAGACATCCAAATCGAATCAACAGGAATAGAACAGGTAAAAGGGAGATAAAGTTGGCAGCGACCCGCAAATGATCTGTTTGATGTTGCCGTGGTGCCTGCAGTCAAGAATCGTTCCCAGGTAGGTATAAAAAGGCTGTCCCCGCATTTTTAATTTGCCCCTCTTTTCAGCCACATTGTGTGGCGGCTTGACATCATTTGAAAGCGAGATCATGAATTTCTTTAATTCATGATGCCTTCTTTCAAATTCTCTGCCTGTTGAACTTTCAATTGTTCCAAGTTTTCTCTTCTCTTCTCTTCTCTTCTTTTCTCATCATACAAGGTACAAGCCACATTGAAAAGAAATCCACAACTACAACCTGATTTTGCAGTCATTGTGCTTTACTCTACCTACCTATATGAATTGTCTTAAGCCTCCTGGTAGCTTCAAATTCTTCTAGGATTTAGACTCAGTTCACGCCCTCGTAGAAAAAGAACAGTCGTTGCGTTCCCTTCGCTCGTGGAGAATTATTTTACATTTGAAAGTGGGCTGGCTGGTAGGATTGCAATTCGAGCCGCCTCTATTGTAATGCAGATTCGTCAATTGATGTCAAAACGCTTAATCAACACTCCCGCCAGAAGATAATAATAAAGCGAACATTCAGTGTTTTCTCTATCGCAATTTGAATTAATTTCACTGGCGATGTTAAGCTGTCGTACAATTATTGTCGTAACACAACCGGGAAATCATGACCTCGTATTTGCTTTCAATCTTGGCAACAGTCGAATGGCTATCGCTTCTCAAGATCCCTCTGGGAGGCTGGAGGTGAGTAGAGATCGTGGTTATTATTGCGATGGAGACAATGGTGCGGAGAATCTTGTTGCAAATATGTTAGACGAGAACGATGAAGGGGCTCATGGAGTGTCCCACAGTGATGAAATAAATGTACAGCATGTGCCTACTGCCTACTGATTATTATTGTACACATCACCAAACACTGAACAGATAGGGATTAACCAGTCAATATCGCTATCTCGTGACAATCCTGTGATTAAACGATATTTCTCCATTTGTTGCATATCTACTGATTTGGAATTATCTAGAATTATCTCTAATAATTTGGAATAACTTTCGAATTTGAATTTGACATTGTTTCACGCTTACGAGCTTCTTACTGTTCGGGTGATCTTCTCAATGGAATGATTAGCATTTTTCTAGATCAAATACCTTCCTTCCATGGATCAATCAATAATAAACCTTCCAATTGTTTTCAATCTACGAACTGGTACGTATCAATACTCGATTAGCTTCAGGTTATTCAATAGCACACTCCTTGAGAATTCATCACATTGTACACTTACCTGATGATAGTAATAGTAATAGTAGTAAATTCTTAATCGATTCACAATCAATCTACTATAGCTAATGCTACGCCGACCATGTGATACGCCTGTTCAGTCTACAGTATCTGGATAGTGGGTGTACTTATCTATCTCTGCACCATAAGGAAACTGTTTTCCCAATTCATGATATGTGATGAAACTCGCCACTTCTTCTACTCATCAATGATTTCCTATGTAGACGCAATTTGATCGGCTTTCACACAAAACAGAGATCCAATGAATGGAAGCAAAAACATATTAGAGTATCGGTACAATAGTCCCGGGCCGTGCTATCTATCATCTTTGCCTTTTCTAACAACACGATCATCCCGATGTGATCCCTTTGCTCCGGACTCGCAATATCAAAAACGCGGGGGATCTGTTGTCCTACCCCAAACTGGGGTATACCTAATTATGAACCTATCAATATCGTATTCTCTGTTGTGCAACCTCGCTTTCAGGTACGTGCAAGGTGGCCGACAGTGGATAAATAGATATGGAGCAGATGGGATAATCTAATATGGAGATCCTGGATTGTTGGGCTCGACTCTTTGAGACTTACTTAGGTTACACCCAGTAGCCAGCTCCAAGAAGATGGATGAGACTTGGAGTGTTGGAATGATACCCCTGATTCTCTATGCTCTCAGAGACCTTCACGCACCCTGAAATCACGTATAATTGAATCAACCACACAGAGTAACGGAGCTCGAGCACCCACCTAGCATGATAACCGAGGATACTAGGTATATGTTGACCAGCGTCACCGCCGTTCGATTGCAACGCCCCCTGTGAATGAATGAGTCCCGAGTATTATGTACTGTATGTAATAAGGAGAAGGACCAATGGCAACGAGTTACAAGCTGAAAACCCAAGCCTTCATACCAACCATATCTACCTAGGCACTTGGTGAATCACCAAAAGTTTCTCCGAGACCGATGCATTAACCAGGATCTCTGTATGGCATATGCATGATACAAATGAAATTCTATCGTCTGATCACCCAATTCATACAAATACCAACGAGCCGGCCATGATCGAATCTCCACTTCAAAACTTTGAATCTCGTATCCAATACTCATCAAATCCCGATACCTCTTTAGGGTATTAGGCCCGATGCTTCTTGAAGGAAGAGGAAGAGATCCCGACGAAGCATCGCAAGGATCCAAGAGGCACCAGCAAGGGCCTTTACCCCGCACGCTGTTTCCCACTCGCTGATCCTCCCCAGCTATGTCAGTGGCCTGTCTGTCACCTGCAGCACTGGAAATCTTTTTTGGTAACCTTCTGTCAGATGTAGTGCAACCATTCGCGCGCAAGAAGATCTCCAACATTATTTCGAGATTATTCTACTCAATCCTTTCAGCTCGGCCTTTTGATCTCAATTTTTGTAACATAGAACGAGGGCTCTCGGTGGAATATTCGAAAAGTATATATTTATCTGTACCTTATGCTCTGCACATCTCGCTAGTATGCTTCTGTATACCAAAAAGGCACCCCCGAAAGTTCCTAAGAAAAGGTCGAGAGCTGGTAAGTGTCGATTCACTATTTCGGATGATCATGGCTAATATTGATTGTTATAAAAGGATGTATACATTGGTGAGTTACCTCGTTTTGCAGTTGATTTTCATTGATTTGCGTGGTACTAATTGTGACATAGTAAGGAAAAGGTACGGAATCTGACCATCAATCAACCCATGCAAGTCTTTAACAACAACCACAGAAAAAGAAATGTAACGAAGAACGTCCGCAATGCAATAGGTGTACAGAAAGAGGTCTGCAATGCGAATATGAAGCAGTAAAGCCACGAAAACGAAGAAGGGCGTCCTATGCGGAATCTGCCCTCTCGCTCGAATATGGCTCCCCAGGCTCCGATCGCGAACGATGGCCGCGACAATATTCGCAAGGGCTTAGCATAATTACAGATAAAAGTTCGGAAGATGTGTCAAACAGGTGGGAGGAAACGACGGAATATCCACTGTCTGCAACTTCTGAGCAGTCGGGCTTTACTTGGGGAAGCTTTTATGAGAATGACAACGAAGTAGAAGAAATAATTCGAGAGGATCCATATGACAATGCTTCTTCTGACAGCACACTGGTTCGATCACGAAGTCAATATCCAGATTTAGCAATGATTGCTCCTTCCCCGGTTGCATCTCCTCTTCTCGAATTTAGTTCACCAGTGTTTTTAGAATTTGCAGAGAGAAGAAACCGCAGGGCTCTCGTGGACCATTTCTGCAATACTCTGTCTCATCTCATTGTGTTCAAAGAGGATACGGGCAATCCATTTCGGCAACTTATTCTACCATTGTCTCACGCCAGTTCGCCAGTGATGAATGCAATATTCGCACTAAGTAGTGCACATATGGAATATAGGGGGGTGGAGAACGAAGAGAAATCTTCGGATTTTCACAACAACGCTTTACAAGGGCTGGCAAAGCTCATTCAACAAAACGACCAGGCAAATAGAGAAGAGATTCTGGGCGCAATAATGTTACTCGTTTACTACGAAGTGGTAAGTCATATTACTCCCGGATTAATTATTGTGGCGCAAATTAATCATGTGTTAGCTCGTACAACGCGGAAACTCGAGTATTGTACATGGTCATCTGAAAGGAGCGATGACGATTATGGATTCTAGACATCAGGAACCGAGTCCGACGAGCCTATTTCTCGAGCGGGTATGTTATTCGCTGATTATCATACGGGCTTGTTTCTAATTAAACTAGGCCTTTCGATTTTACGATGTCATTACAGCTCTTTCTCTGGGTACACCTCCAACTACTACTACACAGCCTACAGCAAGCCCATTCCCTTCACCGTTTTCACCCAATGAGGCAAACAAAAATTCACCATTAGATTCGGTTGACACACTCCTTGGTCTTTCGACAGAACTATGGCCAATCATTCATCGACTTGCACACCTGCTATCTTACAAATCTTCTCTTCAATCCGCAATTGAAGGTAATCAATTGAGTAAAGCAAGTGTTTTGCGGACTGAATTAGAAAGTACATCTCAGGCTATAGAGATGGCTCTTACGAACTGGAAACCAAGCTTTGTGGCTAAAGGACCTTCCTCGCCCAGGGAGAATAACGAAGAAGACGATGCTTCCTCGAAGTATGATATTACTCCCGAGGAAGCACGTATGCAAACCATCCTTAATAATGCAGAAGCATATCGTCACTCCGCGTTCATATATCTCTATCGTACCATTCAATCTCACCCCAGGTCCCATCCTTTGGTCCAAAAACATACAAATCTTTCACTAATCGCCTGTGCCAATGTTGTCGGACTAGCGGAGCTATGCGATGATGCACCAATGTCTGCGTTATTATGGCCATTATTCGTGGCAGCATGCGAAGCTGAAACGGAAACGGATAGGGAATTGGCGACGAAGGCTTTTGAGGGAACAGAGAGGAGACAGGGAATGCAGAATATTTTGCGTGCTTGGGAAGTGGTGCAAGAGGTTTGGAGTAGGGCAGATAAGGGGATCTATGAGGATGGGGATTGGCGGGAAATTTGTGATAGCAAAGGGTGGAACATTGTTCTGGGATAGGGGAGGTGTTACAGTCGAAAAAGTCACACGTACGACAAGCGATGATAATTCGTCCGGAATTACGTTGTTTCTTGGGAGGTCGGGAGATACATTTACTGCGGCTTGTCTGGGGATTCTTGCAACAAAAAACAAGTTGTTTACATTGTTCAGGACCAGGGGCGGATATCAATATCCAACATCGAGCTGGCAAATTTACCAGTCGCGAATTACCAGTGAATAACACCTCGAATTTTGTTTGTGGAGGGTGAGATGGGCTGTTATTTGGATATTAATTTGATGATTTATGAGAAGTTCGTTGAATCCAATTTGGGATAAATGCATGGTAATTGGGGTAGGTGTTCCTGTAATTGGCATTGACATTGGACTGGCGAGGAGTTGTATGTATGATTGTATATCGCTAGTCATGGTATGGAGTATATATCAGAAGTTTGAAATTGAAATCCATAATCGAAAACTTTCATTGAACCTTGGAGGACTGTTGTTCACAGTATCTTGTTTGGGTAATACTGGGAAATGTAATTCAAGGATAAAAATTGAGATTTTGCCATACCAACCGAATCAACCCACCTAAACCCATCGCAAAAGTCTAAATCACAACCCACTCGCATTCATCTAGAACAGCTTAATCGTCAATTTCCCACCCCAACGCAAAACCTCACTCTTTCTCCACTTCCTCAGCTCCTCCACAATATCAACATCATGCACTCCTTTGTTTCCCTGCTTCTCTTTCCCCGTCGCCGCGCGAACATCCTCCTGGCCTAGAAACGAAAAATCGCGAGCCAATTCTTTGTAATACGCATCCGCGTCCTGATCATCCGTTATCGAAGCACCACCACCACCGCCATCCGCAGATCGCGCCTCGGGGAGAAATTCGAGGATGAGTTCTCGAAGTCCGGGATACAGGAGCGGAGCGCGTCTGCTGGTGAGGTTTTTTTGGGTGTTACGGATGGTGAGTTCTTGCACGGAGAGACGGCGGATGAAGTGTTGGAGTGCGGGGAGGAGCGAGGTGCTTGAGGATGATTTTGATTTGCGTGGGAGGGAGGTGAGGGTTAGGGTGTGGAGACGTGGGTTGCTGAAGGGGTCGAAGGGGGGGTGGGGATCTTGTGGGGGGGTTTGGGATGGGTCTGAGATGTTGGGGGGTGTGATTGTGGTTGGGGCTTTGTCGGAGTGGGAGTGGGAGTGGGAGTGTTTGTTGTAAGGTTTGGTGGTGGGTGGTTGGTGTGTTACGATAGAGTGGTGGATACGGAGGATTTCTAGACGGGGCTGCCATTTTCGAGAGAGATAGGGGATGCTGTGTTCTTGGGCGTGGGTGTCGATACCGGATCCGGCTCCGATGGGTGGATTGGGGCGGGTGGATCCGATGTCTAGGACTTGTAGAGACTGCAGGTTTTAGGTGTTATTATTGCCTATTAGCGAGAGGGTTTAGGGGGAAATGAAAAGAACGTGTTGATGCTGGATGGAGAAGCGAAAAGTGTACATATTTTGAAACATAAAGATGAGCACTGGAAGCGAGAAACTAGAATAGACAATGGATACGAAGGACTTGGTGAATCAATTAAGCTTACATTGGTGCTGGCGAGGAGAATTTTAGGTGCAAGAGCTGTGAGCTTGTTATTTGATATGTAGAGATGGGTCAGACCTGTAACCAGTAAAAGGTTATCTTCAACATTATTTCTTCGCTCAAGGATGTTTATCCCGTGCCTAGAACTTTCAACTTCATGAATGCTGTCGGGGCGAAGTGTAGTTATAGTAGTTGGAGACGAATCGCTACTTTCGCTAACCTCACGGTAAATTGGAGGGTCTTCGAACAGATCATCGTCTGTTGCACGGAGTGGACCATGTTTGTAGTCTGGTAATCGTCCTAGAAAGCAGCCTCGTATCAGAGGATAGATTACATTGTCAGTCAAGAGATTATCACGAAGGTCTAATGACCAAATCTGTCCTCTAGAATTTGTCACAATGGGCGGCAACATGGTATCTGTCAATCTCAAGCCTCGTAGCTTCAAGATCCTCAGTTTTGGAAGGTTCTGTATGGTGAACATGGCTCTCCAATTTGTACTGCGGGCAGTCTCAGATGCGTCGAGATATATCAGGTTCTTCGTTATACTATGATTAAGAATCCGGGAGTAGTTGAAGGTATTGCAACCAGCCGCGCTCAAGAATTCTGGATGTGATGCTCCATTATAATCATCTGGCAGGTCAGCGCCAGTAATTACACCGTAGTCTTCGGAGCATGTTGGCGCGAGAAGAATGCAATTGAGATCTGGAAAATTCTTGAAGAATTTGAAGAACCACTCAGGCTTCAGATTGGGTCCGAATACGACGCAATCTTTAGTTTGAGCTCTGTCACGTCTGATCTCGTGTAGTGCACGCAGGTCAAGAATTCGAACTCTCTTGAGCGTCTCGAGATCAAGTTTTGTAGAGGCAAGGAAGAATCTGGAAACAACTCCTGGATCTAGTCAGTAGACAATTCGGTGAAATTGTTAAGACCTCACCACAAGGTTCTTTTCTTTGGGCAAGGTCTCGGAATGGGTTAGCCCAGAGATGATTGCCGAATTTCCCATTGAAGTGAGAATTGACTAGACAGCCAAAGTAGAGATCGGAAGTGTTAAGGTACGGAGCGACGAGAGTTGCAACATCTTTGTTGAGCTCATGATATGCAGGAAGGGGATCCATATTGACTGGAATTGACTGATTAAGCCTCTTGAATTAATTGTAAAGCTCCGCGTTTGACATGGAAACATTGCTGTCAACAACCTAAATCTTTGGAGGAGGAAAGTCCAATGCGATCAAATTGACAAGCGATACATCCCCATCTTTCCAATAATCGGCCCATCGTTTGGAGGTTCGATGATGAGATGTTTGCGATGACCTGGAACGTGATCACCGAAAAATTCTAGACGGCAGAAGCAATCTACTGTGAAAAAGTGGTATGCTGATGAAGATTCCAATGTTACTGTGGCTATGCCCTCGGAGGTCGGAAACCCCAACCATCACCAATAAAGCAGTTTGGGGTGGATGGCTGCTTTAACGATCTTTGGACAAACACTTATTATCACTCACAAATCCCAATATACACTAATATCAACAACAGGATTAGATATTACTATCTAGAACAAATGATACGAAATTTGAAGCATCTGATACGAATATGAGCCCGTGGTAGTCAAAATTTGGTAAGGCGGGCTGTGGCTCTTCAACATTCAGTCAGTGCCACTACAACAATCACCACGAAGCCTTAAACAAAATTCCGTATATCATTTGATAGTCGGCTCTTACATCACCGTCTTACAGCGATTGTTTGCAGCTGGGTTGAATGTGTTGGAATTTCCGCTCTCAAAGTTAATTTCCTGTGCCATTTCATCGTGAATGTTACGCCTTTCAATTGACATGCTGACCAAAGCAGGTTAACTAACTGGTTGACTCTATGTGGGGCGATAGAGGGAGCTTCAATATTCAATATACAAAGGTAATTTAGAGTCATGCCCGTACTTTATTGCTATCGAGACAAGACAACAAACCTATAAAATCTTACTCTATTCATTGTATCAAGGAATCTGCGTCCTCATCAACATCATGCATCTCGTAAATTGCAACGCCGAGAAGCGACCAGAGGTTTTACGTGACTTCATCAGTCAGAATCCCCTTGGTATCTTAACAACTGCAATCAAATCGGAGTCTTATCCATTTCTCCAAAACAGTCACATTCCCTGGATAATTGATGCGGATTTTGATGGCAATACAAGTGGTCTTGGTCGACTTCGCGGTCACATTGCACGACAAAATCCTCAGGCAAAAGCCATCATAGAAAGTTGCACAGCAGACAACAAGTCACCAGCATCAAATGTTCTCGAGAATGACGTTCTCGTATTGTTCAATGGGCCAGTCCATCACTATGTGACACCCAAGTTCTACAAGCAGACCAAACCTGACACTGGAAAAGTAGTTCCTACCTGGGATTACGAAGCTGTGGAGCTTTACGGTAAAGCAAAGGTCTACTACGATACAAAGTCTGCTGAATCCGGAGCATTTCTTGCAAAGCAGATATCTGACCTCTCCGATCATATGGAGATGTCGGTAATGGGTTATGGCAAGACTGCAGGAACACATCCGTGGAAAGTGGAGGATGCACCCGAGCGATATATTGAATTGCTCACCAAGAACATCATTGGGATAGAAATTGAGATCACTTCCATGTCGGGGAGGTTCAAGTGGAGTCAAGAAAAGAATGTTACTGATAGAGCTGGTGTGATTGAAGGATTCAAAAACTTGGATACGCCTGGCGGTGCACTACTCTCTGAAAAAGTCGAAACCTACGCTGCTCTTTTTGATGCAGACAAAGCTGCAAAGAAGGCGGGAATATAGTCATTAGAAGGAGGAAGGAGGTTGTGTTTTCTACAATTCAGTGTCGTTAGTTTTAATATGATACTTGTGCATTCTTTGGCCTCATTACATCTCGACAGTAAGTTCGATAGTCAACTGAGATTAGCTTTTTATGTGCTTTGGGTTGCAGGCTTCGAGTTGAAGTTATCATGTGTTTAGAAAAACCGCGGTCATCGTAATCTTCTATCAAAACCATCTTTCCTTGTTACGATTCAATCAGAAGGCAACTCTGTTTATATCACACGAAGCATAATAAGTGATGCTATGCCAGCATTAGACGCGAGGTCTAGAACCAGATTCCGTTTGGATTCGGCATACTTGAATTTCTCACTTATAAGCAGGCTTGGAGTCAGTGTATACGTAAAAAGTAATATAACGGATAATATAGCAACCCAAAGTTACACGAACAATAACGACCTGATTCTGATATGTCTTTCACCCAGGAAATTACACAATCTATGGCTTTAAGCCTCTTGATCTATCTATAATATATATCGGTCTATACGGACGCGATCAATATACTCGTGACCTCTCTCGAGCTTGAGACCTCTGTCCACGCAAGGGGTCAATTTGACATACGACAACGGCTATACATAGTCTGAGATATCAAAAATAAATGAAATGAATGAAGATTGATGCGGACTAATGCACTAGCAGGCGCGCTATATGTATGCAAATGTGTGTAGCCGTCATACCCGCATTATGGAGTGCATGATTTTGGAAATGACGGTATCGTGAAATTTCATTGTGCAGGTATCTTCGCTTTTTGCTAAATTATGAAACAATGTACCTGCATGCTGTCACTGATATTGTGCTCAATCATACTGTGTGTGCTTCCTCAATACTCAAATCAAGCACTTGATTATTTAGATAAAGTTCAACATTAAGTGAATATACGACAATATCAACTCTTTCCCAAGCTCCAATGCCCAAAATAAGTCCAGCCAAGTACAATACAACCCAATACAGCCAACCAATACCAATACATCTGAAAGCTGGAATACGCAAGTTCCGTCTCCTGTATCTCTTGTATAATTTTCCAAATGCTTCCCCTCTATTTTTCCATAATAAATAAGTATAAATGTGCCAATCAACCAAAACATGGTTGGTAATAATGAAAGTGAATGCCTTTTTGACGAAATCTCCCCTGTCTTTTTTCATTTCATCTACAACCCCCCGACCGTATTTTCTCAGATTGATTCAACAATATTTGCTGCTCCCTCATCTCAAAGCTGTAAGTAATGAAGTTTTCTCTAGTTGATACAAGGCTTCCTAATACTGATATTAATAAGCACTCAACCTATTCCTGGTCGTGGCCGATTTTGCTTCCGAGTCTTCATGTTTACGACTCTTTTTGCTCATTGACTCCCACACTTTATCAGCGTCTGCGTGCCATTCAGTTCGAGCGGCCTTCCTATCCCGCTTCCTGTGGAGATCGATGTGCGATTTCAGATTATCTGTACGCCCAAATTCTTTCACACAGAAGGGACATTTGTGTTTGGGAGCAAGCTGGTCGTGTGTGTGTTCATGTCGCTTGAGGTGTTCCTGTCGTTGAAATTTCCTGTTACATCCGGGGTGAAGGCAAGGCAACTTGTTTCTGTTTTGCACTCGTATTGGTACTGTTTCTCGCTTTATTTTCCTACGGGTTGTTGCTTTTGTTGGGGTGGCGGCTTGGATTCTTTGCAGAGCAGCTGCACTTTGAGGGCTGTCGAAGTACGGTCTTCGGAACTGTTGTTGTCGTATAGGAGAGATTGACTCTTGTCTGAGGTCTTGGTAATTTGTTGGTGGAGCGAGATATCCTGTGGTAGAAGTCCCTGCGGGAGAGTTGTTGTAAGATCTCTGAGTGTTAAAATCTGATGAAGGTGTTCCAAATTTGATAGGTGTGAGTGGACCGATTGGAGAAGACTGAAAATCGGCAAAAGTGTCGATTAATGTTGTTTGTGCTGGGTCCACATAATCCATGGCTCCCGAAGATTCAGACGTTGAAGTTGGGGAATACAAATCGTCCATAAGCGATGGGATGTCACTTGAAGGACAATGTGTTTCAAACGATCCAAAGGTGGCAGGTGCGTAGCCTTGGAAACTAGTATCGAAGGCGATTGACGGATTTGCATCAGCCAATGCCTTTCCGTCATCCATATCAAAGAAGGTGCTAGGCTCTTGGAAGCCGGTGAGCATGTCTTGTGTCATGGCTGACATAGCACAGAATGCATTGCTAATTGAGCTTCCATATCTATCCGGGAGGTTGTTGTAGTCATGGAAAGATAAATCCTCCATCTTGACGGTCTCGTCGAAAGACGTACGTCGAGTAATTGAACTCGCAGGTGTGCCAGCATGAAGTTGCAAAGAAGAGTCCCAAGAGGAATTTAATGATTCGGTATATGAATCACTCGCTGATGGAGTGAGAGTACTTGTAGGTTGATTGATTGAATAGGAATCTTTCCTACCCTCGTACACCAGCATAGTTATATGGGAGTAGATATTTGAAAATCTGAAGCAAAGACTAACTAGTGCTGAGTTAATATGGGATATGCCGCAGTCTATTACATCAGAAACTTACGATCTTATGGGTGCTCTGCACTCTGTATGTGTTCTTGAGAAAGGTTGAAAACGCTGTATCTATTCAGTGAGTCAATGAGCTCCAATGAATTTGGAATTGTCCAGGGAGATTCTTGCTTCCATTTATGAATGGAGTTATGAACGTCGATACCATTGATGCCGTGAAAACCGGCATCATTACCAATATTGTCACTCCAGAAGGGATATAGCTAGACAGAACTTACAGACTATTTGCAGTCGTCAAGACAAATTTAAGTCGCGTTTTGAGTCGCGTACTGTTGAAAAACTGCAGTGCGCCACACGCAAGGCTCGTGTATTTCAAGATCAAATAAGGATCAGTTATACCCTTTCTAAGAATCGAACGCTGAATCTCGCTAACTAGGAGATTAGTATTTTTCAGGAACGCGCCGTTATACCAAGAAGGACTCACTGGATATCTACCGATTCTGTGAATTACAGCAAGGGAACTAAGGAGTGTGTTCGACTTCCGGAGAAGGATAAAAAAAACAGTATAGTACAAGTAGGACTTCTGAGACGAGCTATTGTTCAGTGTTAATCGTGCGGTACCTTGCAGAATAGCTTCGAAATCCCTTGAGGGGGGTCAGTTCTCCCTCTTTAATGGCCCTCGCCTCACGGAAGCCAAACCATACATGTCAAATGATGGCGAAGAAGTCCTCGAGTAGGTTGGATCAATACTAGTCTGTCAAATTGTGGATTGTGGGGTTTCCATAAGACACTGACAATGATCTATTGGTGAGAGACCAAGAGAGTTGATTGTGGGCTTGGTCTCACTATTTCGTACATATGCAAATTGATCTAATATAACAGGGATCAATCGCCAGAAAGCAAAGAATTATGCAGGTCCTTCTTCCACATCACACCTAAAATGAACTGAAGAGCTGTCAAATCCTTGGTTTTAATCCAGAGATTTGCACAAGGTTGCCTCTCTGGGTGCAGATCTACGATCTCGCATTCTCCAAACCGTTTGTAATCAGCCATTTATGTGCCCATTACGAGGTTGAGTTTTTCGCGAAGAATGAGACGATGGTCTCTGGAATGCTCAACATTATGAGGGCTTCCAGTATTAATCATCTTGCTGATTCGCGACATTGAGATAGCTTGAAAGCCATCAGGCCATTGTCAAAAGTCTTTGACTTCCACTGGCGTTTTCAATCAACCTTAGAAGGTCTCGATTGATTGTTCAATTGAAACCCTCGGAGTTGACGATGTGCACTATCTCAACAAAATGCTTTGTTTGTGCGGGTGTTTCAGAAAGCATATGATTATTGGTCGATTAGTTATTCACGATACTTCATGCGTCCAATCAAGATCAGTTATGACACAGCAGCCAGTCGCGCTTACTTCTGCCAATAAACCAATAAATGAGAAAAGCCTCTGCCACTTGATAGACGCCTCCGAGGCCCCCAAGATAGAAAGATGAAATAGCCACAAAAGCTTTTTGTGGCTGATCTCCGAACTATCAATTGGGGAAAAGACCTAAAACAGTATCATATATGATAGAAATTTCAACCAATGAATCAATTTTCACGGGGATTGTAAAATATGGCCAATCAAAAGTTCGGACTCAACAACACGCGAACTCTTTTCTGGTGTTATTCCTGCGGTACAAATCCGGGCTCCAACACATTCGTCTTAGTCGGTACGGAGGTACGGTCAGACCGCGAGAGAACGGAAAGGGTGTATAGATTGAGGTTGAGCCGAATAGGGATGCTAACTCACCTTCATTCCGGCCAACATTTATTGGGTCGGCTCGGCTATCAATGGAAGAGGAGTCATATATGATATCACTCGCATTAATTCAAGAAGATGGTGAAAAACTGTCAACATATACAAAGAACAGGTTTCTATCTTGCCGATTATTGCGACGAAAAAACAAACACAATTTATTGCGTTTGTTAGATTAATATGATAAAAGTCCTGGACCAACAAGAAGCCAGCGCATCATATTTTCGTTGCCCTGCCTACCTAGGCGTCATCCGATATCAGGGCCCCCGAATTCGGTAGTAAGATACCCTGCAACTATCAGTAGTAACCAGTACCAAGGGCCTACTTTTCGTCACTATCCTGTCAAATATGCAGCAAGAAGAAATTTGGTTGGGATAGTTTCTAAAATCATTAAAGTTTTCTTACTTGTCAATTTAACCTTAAGCGATAATTGACTGCAGCTTCTATTTTGGTTAGCTACATATTCATCTCCGTGCACTCTGCATGCTAGAAACGTACTAGATCAATTCTGGAGTAAAAGATGTGATACGTTGTGCGTTTTCATCACTGCCATCAAGAGCACAGATATTACAAGATGTAAACATTTCAAGAAGTGGAATTTCACGTATATACTCTTTCCTAAGATATCTCGGCTTGCTTGTGCGGGGTTAGTCGAAAACCTTCATGCAAAATTGCACGCGATCAAATCCGACAATTTGGTACCATTAGCCAACCGGATTGAGCACGGCTTACTGCTGCACCATGTGGTTAGAAACATTGTGCATTATCTCACTACACTGCGCTCTTCCCGTATGGTTCCAGAGAGAATTTCCTGCATACTTGGTAAACCTGCCAATGCCAGTAACACATTCATGGGGCAATGCATGCTCGAACGGAAGGAAACGATAGTCTAAAATATCGCCACTACAACTGGAGACTGAAGTCAATGGCTCCAATATGCAGTAGTCCTTAAGAGACACTTCCACATGCAATTGACGACTGGATGAGAAGATGCTAACAGGGTTTAAAGATCCCCCCGAAATGTAGGGTTCTTACACATGGATTTATCAACCTCTGCAGTTTTTGTGGTGTATCCAACCACCACTTTCTTAGAAGTAGCCATCCGCCACCCACTTGGTCTGCGTTCCTTGCCAACTTCATGGTATCCCTGGAAGACGTCGTTGGGACTGCTAATATCAGTTTCCTCCTCTCACAGCCATAGTATGTGTAATGGGCCGAGAAAACCATTTCACTCTCCCAGAACAGAGTTACATTGACTATGGAAGACCTTCGAGGATGTAGTATAGTCTTGGCGGACTCAATTTTTCATCTATAAAAAGGAGACAGAAGCGTTGTGAAAGCATGTCCTTATATCTTCTTCTTCCGCTTGAACTCACTGCTCACAATACTCTTTCTATCCTTCCACAGACTCTGCTCGGAAACCTCTCATCCGGAAAATTTCTTGATAAAGTTTAAAGCCAGCTATATTCCAGCTTCCATACTGACAATTCGCTTGCCAACCTAAGCAAAATGTGCCAAACTTATATCGAAAAATGCTTTGTATGCAGCGCACCCACTGGGACTAAAGTGGTCACGAATTGTAAAAAGAAACCCAACTGTGTGGTGTCAACATCAGAAGTGGTGTCAAAGGGTGCTTGTGCATTACACAAAAATACCGATAGCAAATTGGAGCTCTTTCCTTAAAGATTATTTGTAATTATTCCTATGATGACGCCTCATAAATCGTTAAAACTAACTATTCGAAAATAGTACCAAGATGGTTGGCGCCGATCAAGTTTGTAAGTGATTTCCCATTTCGTATTCAGCCAGAGATTCAGATGCTGCATCTCAACGAGTATGGCTATCCATTGCAGCTACCAATTGCATGCACTAAATCTCCTTGTTCGTGCCAGCCATTTATATTACACAAGTACTCATAACTTTCGATTTGAGGTCTAATGGCGCAAATTTTCAGGGCCGCATAACTTCTCGCTACCTCGGCAGCAATGCGTGTGTACAATAACATATTTCGGTCCTCACACCGGTTTTGGGGCTCCCTAGTCTACCTAGTCTACCGGCTGTCATCATCGGCGTGGCGCATAGTGTGGGGACTCAGGACTCAAAACCGATCTCCGATATGCTTTTTCGCGTAACCTTCCATCATGAACGCAATATCCGGGGTTGCTCTATTTTTATTCAAAAATCAGTCTAGTGTAATGGGTCTGTGGCTACTTTCTGTTCCTGTATCTAGTTTTCGACTGTCGGCAGGAGATTTGCAATCATCTTCGAGGACTTTGGTCTTGGGATATACAAATGATGAAATTTTCATGATGAATTATGAAGTCTAAATCATGCATGAAAAGCCAGTGTTCGGAATAATTGCATTCTTTAGGAGTTAAGCCATAATATAATGTTCGGAACCTTCACAATGGTCAAATAGGAATGTTTTTTGAAAGTTCGACGCAGTGGTCGACGTACATAACTAGGCTAGAAAAAGGGTAAGCTTCCAGGGAATTCTGTACCGTTGCCAAAATCCCTGTGCGTACCATCCCCTCCTGTAGCAGAACCTTCTCCACAAATTTCTTCGTCCACATATAGCAGCACACTTCCAACGGGTTTCCTTCTTGACAAGTGACCTCAGACGCGAGAAAATGAAAATCTCCGAACCTGTAAGAACCTACATTCAACAATAATAAAGTATGGGATGAAGACACTAATTTCTAAGATCGCAGGTTTCTAGGATTACTGGCCTTGCGAGTAGCATATGCAGGACCCCCCTGCTATTCTGGTGCTCTATGGAGTACCACTATAGTGGAGACGAACAACCCTCGCTCGCTTCAAGCGGCGAGAAATTTAATGCTACCCAAAGCTACTTCGGTAGTAGTTGAATGTATCACAAGAAGATTACTATTCATAAGCCTACCAATGAAAATAGAGAGGAGCGGAGAGGTGATGTTGGCTTGTTAACATGTCTAGAACCTTATTTATATATCAACATCCTCTAAGTCTAGCAATGGAGCTGTTACATTTCGGAGATATGGTCCATTTTAATGGAAGAATACCTACAAGTTCTTGCTTCAGGCTGACAAACTGCATTCACCGGCTAATTTGAACTAGTCAACTTGCGTCGCCGAGATGCATCTCATACCTCACAAAGTATACACATCAGATCTACGGTCTATGTCCTGCCGAAGTCGCGGGGCTGCCAATTGCGGCTCCCGAAGGTGCATGAATTCGCAGCCTGTGATAGCACACTCAATACAATAGGCAACTGTCCCGCAATCTTCCATCATATAATGATCCAATCAAGATCTAAGAGTCAAGATTCCCATCGACCTTTTTCGATTTGAAACAAACGGAGGGTTTCTTGCTGAATCGGAAACATTTGATGCAGACATTCAATCCTCAAGCGGGTGACACGTTAGGCCTAGCGCGCGTGTCAACTAATATAATCTTGCCCTCAAGAGACATCTTTCCTTGGTATTCGGATCCGGGAAGAAGCTTATATCCGATGAGCCATTAAATGGTATGTAGTGACATCGAAATGTGGTTGATAGATCGTCAAGATCGTCAATAATGTGTCGCTGTGTTGGGACTCTCAATGCCGGCTATTAGGCTAAATTATGCAATTTAAGTCTCCGTTATGGACAGATGAACTCAAAGTTCCTACACTAATCATTGCTTTTAAAGCAAAATAGTTCGAAATTCAGTCGAGGCAACTCTCATGTGAAGGTATTGTTGAGGTGACAGGCAAGAAAGTGTAATGGCTCTAGTAGATTGTAGTCCCAGTGAGAAACAAGCTTAATTGCTTTAGTCATCAGGCGGGCACTGCTTGAATTTATTACTGTTACTTTAATCTAAAGTGGGATTGATCGTAACTTCAGTTATATTCTTGATATCCCCTGATCTTCAACATCTTCAGTCATCGAACAGCTTCAATTCATGATATCTCATCTCAAAATAACGTCAAGCTGTCCACAACTTTGAAGGGACCTCTATTCACTCAATTGAGAAGAATGCCTCTATCTCGATGCTTAGGTAAACCTTGCGAGGTTGCCTTTGACATACTTCTCCTGAACTTGAATCAATACTTTGAGTTAACCAAAAATAAATAACTCATTCCACGCCGAGTATTCTCCCCAATAGCTCTCGTACCGTGTCGATCTCGATACGAATTCAACGGAAAGTCTCGATAAAATTACTCTCGACAATGGCGGCAATTTTTATTCAATTGAACTAATCTATCGATCAAAACTTCATCATTGGAGTAAATCGAACACAAAACACAAAACAAATGACTTGCATGTTCTAGGCTCTGCTGCAGTCATTGGCAATGCAACGTGATAAGTCGCTTGCTTCAATACTCGCATGGCTTCAACGCATTCATCTTGCTATTTATTCTCCTTCCATTTCTTCGATTCAACCTCAATACATGCAGAAGTATCTCTAATGATTACCAATGTAAATATGATAGTTTAGTTCGCTGCCATGCAGTAAGACATAGTGTATGGAGGATTATATTTTATCCGTCGATCGACCTTCCATTACATTTGGGGTTATACTGGAAGCCCGAAAAGTCTCGGGGCACCATAGTCCGCACAAGCTGCAGCTTCATAAGAAGTGCTCTTCCTTGGCAATATAATGATGTCAATTGAAAATATTCATTAGATAAACAAGGTTCTATCGAGTTCACTTTCACCGAACACGGAGTTGTACATCAACAGAATGGAGAGACCAGGGATTGCAAAATGGCCTTGGCCTATCTGCATCATTGCAGCTCTCAGTTCCCAATTCTTTTGCTACGTTACATCATCGTTTCTTCCAATTGACAAGGTTTCTGTTCCCAATCAAGAAGACCAGCTCTTCCGTCGGAGCCGCGAACTTCACAGAGAGGACTATAGTTTTACTGTCGTACTACAGTCTACAAGCTCGTTGAAATCAAATTAGATGGCGTGCCTACAATTCAAGCTATCTTTTCTTCGATGAAACTTTCCCTGCTTCAGAAATCGACAGAATTTTACTTATTCATTGATGAGCAAAATAATTGCCATCGTTCGGAGCATATCTCCTCGATGTTTCTTGGCTAATCTAACAAACGAATATTAATACTCAACGACCACTCAAGGTTGTATTGTGAAGAACTTAAAGGTAGGCAGGTAGGGAATAAAGCTAATTCTTGATAGTTGCCATTATTTCTTATGGATAAGAGACATACATGATACGAATATCAGCACCAAGATCGTGATCGTTGTTTACGTGACTAGTCTGAATACAAAAGGAGTATGGGCCATTGACAGCAAGACAGTGATACCAACATCTGGCTTGCGTGCGGCTGGATTTAGAAGTCTGAACTGCCATTGTGACTATCACGAGTACCGAGGAGAATGCAAGCATAACATCTATGAGTAAACCCCCCATGGACTTCGGGTATACTAACTGATCACAGACCTTTGCGCCTTTGCTATAGTGAGTAGAGTCGTACCAGATTCTAGCCACCAGTTACATTTCAAATCAGCATGTATGATTTCGTCAGAACTTGACGATCGTTGCATGGGTTCGCGCGTTGAAAATGGCCTTAGGAGTAATAGATGTTCATATCCACAAGAGGGCATATGGACATAGCTGAACTACTTGACAGAATTTTATCTACGATCGATTAGCCACTAACTTGGTAGAAGGTGTACGATGAAAGATGGAGAGTTCCTTGGGAAGTGATGAGTCACTTGTTCAAGTATTTGAAAGATTCAGGACATACCAAAAGTATAGGCTTGTCTGTTGGTGCTTATGTTATTAAGATTCGTAATACTAATACCCTACCCATTGTTCTCATGCCGAAGCAGGCAATGAACCGCCATCTATAATATACTTCGCATCAAAAAAAATTATCAACCACATCCAAATCTCAGAATATTATTAGCCTCTTCTCATGATCTCATGACCCTTCTCTGGGACCCCATGTTTTGCAAGTGACTATAGTGAATAACATCGCATTTCGAGACACTAACCTCTACAACGCCGTCGATGCAATTACTTTAAGCTGCCGGCATAATCTCTATCAAGCAATGGTTCCATTGTTCCCATATCCCGGTAAGCCACCCCGTTTGAACAGCATCTCGAACGCCGAGAATATCGGGCACGGATCCATATTCCTAGCTCATGTCTTTCATCTCGGAAGACACCAACATGTTTGTTCATTTAGGCGACCAAAACAATCACCTTCCCCTATCGCATTCATCGACTTCCCCGTTCAAAATGTATCGAAAGGACAACTTTACATCACCAGTGATACGCAAATTGATCTCCAAGATGTAATATGATGAACCATAGAAATAGAGTATTCACCATCGTAGATTCCCTTTTTCAGTTCTGTATCCCCAATCTGGGACATTCTCCGAGTTCGTGATATGCTGTAAGGAAGGGCGTTTTGTGAAATGGAGGGGCTTCGTATTAATTTGCCTAATAGTCATATTATGTCTCTTGTTGTGACATTCAAGTATAAATACAAGTATCTATAAGTGACCAAGAGTATCCCCTCACATAAATATATAATCCTTTTCAAGTTTAGCACCAGGAGAAGCAACTGGAAGCGCTTAGGACTCTTGTCTTGTTAGTGTAACACAAGATAGATAGGGGGAAGAGAGGGATTTCGCTTAGATGAATGGGGCGCACGAGGCGTTTGGAGAACCTTGTTTTGGGGGAGAATCAAGTTGGTTTCTGTGGGGAGGATATCATGATATCAAATGTTTTGGTTGGTTCGTATATTTTTGTTTTGGGAATTGGGATTGGGGAGATATTGATGGATGGATTTCGCATATAGGATGGTGGATTATGGTTGAGCTGATTGAGTGGTGGTTGTGTGAACTACCAGTTCTTAAAAATGTGTATGATAGAAGAAATTATGTGTAACCGGCTGTGTACAACAATTTCATTTTAGAATATTAATACAATCTAGGCTTGACTTCAACCTAAACTTTATCAAAGAAACAAGAATCATAAAATACGGACAGGCTTTCGTTGGGATTCGAGGAGCATACGTTACGATAATTCTGTGTGAGTGTCTAATACTGGTGCTTCGGCTTGCTACCCTACTTGCTTGAGCCAGGGTATCAAGAGCAAAAGAGCAAATTGCTTATCACGCTTTCGCTCCTCCTCTGAGGTTTTGACTCAAGTACAAGGCAGGCTGTTTTCTCTTGGTGTTTCGAGCGACTAGACAGCTGTAACATACTAACAAGTCAAACTTTTACCTCCAGAAAGGGAGAGTAGATAGCCACTGGTGAAAGCATGATGATAAAACTTACTGACGCAAACCCGTTAGTGAAATATTCCATCCAAACTAAGGGATTAATCATCAAACTTGCCCTGCGTTGTCCGCAAGCTCGGGCATTAGATAAGTTCTACATCTGATGATCAAACAAATAGGGAATGTTTGAGTACCTAGCGTCTTCATACTAGGTTTAAACCCCTTGATCTATCCCTTTCATCTAATTGCAGACAATGCTCAGTCTCGTTTCTCAGACACACGGTCGGCATCACTATAGGCCTTGGATATAACGCTGTAATCAACCACTCTGTAGCACCAAGCTCTCCATACAACAACTCCCACCAATCAATTAAACTAAGCTCCACTGCACAATCCCGAGAACAACAATCGAAAGGTACAGTCATTGGGTCAAAAGGGTGACGAGAGACTGTTGTTTTGATACAAACAAATCTCAAAAGGTAGGTAGGGACCCGACCAATACTAATACTTCCAATGGCATGGCATCTTCTTTTTAATGAGGAAAAACTTTTCCACAATTTTTAAAGGGCAAAGAGGTAGAAAGACATTTGAACATACAACCACATCATAATACATTCTTTCTTTTCTTCAATACGTAGGAGAAAAAACATCAATATCATAAAATCACGCATCAAGGATATTTCTGCAAAGGATTGAAGTTATTCCCACTTCTCTGTAACCCACGCAATCATTCAAGTGATACACTAATAAAGGCGAAAAGTACAGAGTACATACAGCCCTAGCGTCAATCTCCCCACTCCCCACTGTCGCGTCTCCAGCGTTCATACTTACCAAAAAAAAAGTTTCGTACGCGATCAATTAAATATTAATTCGATATTAGTTTCAATATTACTTATGCTCGACTTCACATTGATTTGAGTCTGAATATTTTAATCTTCATCTAACAATATTAATAATTCATAAATTCATCATGACGACCATGATGGATGCCTTTGTTCGTCGGTTCCAACTGTTAACAGAGCAAAGAGAAACTGGCGATGAATTAATTAAGGTGTGTTGGTTCGCCGTCGATGCGATGATGTGATTGCTATGCCGGAATCCAATTGCCTATGCTAACTTCAGTTGCCATCAGGATCTTTTGATGTATGTCGAAACGGTCGAAAACGGTCTGCGACATGAAAATGAGCATCTTAAACAAAAATTGACCGAAGCACATCTGGATGTGGAAGATTCGAGAAATTCTAGAAGAGAATTGCAAATACGTTTGAATTTGACCAGCCAACATTTAGAACGAGCTATCAATGAAAATAGTATTCTGCAGGTACGACGGATCGAGTTTGATGACAGCCTGCTTCATTTACTGATGCTTTGCGAAAACAGAATCGAAATCCCTACATAATAGCGCTAGTTGATGCCGATGGCATGATTGTTCGTTGCACATCCCCATATCTCGTCCGAATAATCGCTGATAAGTGCTACATAGTTCAATCAGGATCTCATAAATCAAGGGCTCGAAGGAGGTAAAAAGGCAGCCAACCTTCTCAGGGCATCAATCCTCGAACAATGTAGTGGACCTCAAACTGAGGAGATTGAAATTATGGCAAAAGTCTGCGGGAATTACACCGGATTATCGAAAGCCTTAATGAGAGATGGCACACTCGAAAGTATCGAAAAATTTAAAGAATTTACTTTAGGATTTACCCAAGGAAAAGCACATTTCGATTTTATAGATGTTGGTCATGGGAAAGAAAGGGCAGATTCAAAGATTAAAGGTTCGTATAGCGTTACTACGATTTGTAGTCGATTCGGAATAGACTATCATTGTACTGACTTCTACAAGAATGTATTAGATGGCATTTAAGAAATTGGAATTGCAAACAGCTATTACTCGGTATATCATTCGATAGCGGATACGCACCATTTCTCGACGAAGTAATCACGCAGGATGATCGAAATAGAATTACAATAATGGAAGGACCTCCAATAGTCCGCGAGCTCTCTGCAATTGGCCTTCGAACTCTCAAATTCGAACATATATTCCGCTCTCAAAAATTGATAGATCGTACAACAGAATTCAGTCCCGCATCTGTTCCGTCAACCTGGGCAGGTGTCACCTCGATTCCTCCGCCTACACCACCTACCACTGTAGCATCTCCTGCTTTGGGTAAAACCACTTCAACGGCAGTTAAGAAACCAGATGTTACCAGTAATGTTTTTGCTCGACTGGGCTGGGTTCCGGGGCCCAGGGGACTGGATCCCCCAATACATGTCAAGAAAGATGTCTTGGAAGCGGTAAAACGTCGTACAAATTCGAATAAATTATGCAACAACCATTATTTACGAGGGCCTTGCTCTAAAGGCGATGAATGTTGCTTTGAGCACGACCACAAAGCTACAGAGGAAGAAATAAAAGCCATCGCTTATTTAACACGTCAAAATCCTTGTGTCAATGGCCAAGATTGCGATAATGAGGAGTGCATTTATGGGCACCATTGCCCAAGTGTGGTAATCCCCAGCGTTGGGCCTAAGGAACCTACATGTATGGCATTTGCTTGCAAGTTCTACAAGGAAGATCACCCCCCAGGAACTGTCATCAAGCATCCAAAAAAGGAGTACGTTGAACGATATTGAACATCTTTCAATTTACCTCTCGGTCCAATTCCCTTTACACCATCACATTTGGTTGCTTCTTGCTCGAGGACCCCAAGAGTTCACTGGTCTATGGATTGATGAATTTCTGATTTGCCGATGGATACAATTCTTCATGGTCACAAAAAATAGTTATTATTATGATCTGGAAGGGTCAATTTTTAATCGCGGTGGGGTAATTTAGCTTGGGATAGTAAAGGAGACTAAAGACATTCTTGCTTCAGTATACTCACCACTCTTTAATCTAAATTTTGCTAGCTTTCTAGGCTACAACTGGGAATATCCTATTATTACTATTTCAACATTGCTGTCCTTACTTGAGTATATTTTACTGCGTTCGCAAGCACACACTGGTGACATATCTCGGGTGAGGGATGAGTGTCATCCTTCTTTGCTTCTCATCTGAAAAGCCAGATGCATTACTGGATACCTAGATATCTACACTCTAGCTATTTGTTTTCCAAATCATCTCAAATTGTATACATATCTCCAGCTTGCATCACACTCCGCAAGAAGTTCTACTTTTATTTTCCTTTTCTTAACCCTATAAATTAGCCTATCTTGCTTGAACTTAAGCTAAAGTTCTAGCTTGCCTTGTACTTTGATTCTACTCGCTCTTGGGATTTCATCTCTGGAGAGCGGGGTCTGCAATATCCGCCGCTTTCATTCCACATTATGGATACACATTGAATGAAATTGAGTGACGCATGTGGTGAGATGAAGTTTAATTTTGAAAAATGTGTGTGGTACATGAAAGATGTATTGCGAGCTTAAAGCTAGGAGTTCCACAAATTACATGTAGCTAGTGTTCCTAGATGTTTTGGGGGTGTGTTGAAAATGATGCGTGTAATTGTTGTTGTTGTCGTTGCCGTTGGGGCGGGATATTAACTGTGTAATTTCTTGCGTTTTTCGGGCTTGTATGGTAGGTGGGTAGGTTTTGGGGAGTTGATATATGGTTTTGGGGGGAAGGGGGGAGGGGGGTATTTGGGGATTGGAATTCTATATGGGAGTAGAGTGAAAGGATGTTTTGGTAGATTGCTTTTCTGGGCGTGAAGAGGCTGCAGGTTTGTGGATGGGTTACTGGGAAATGGGTGGTGAGACGAGGGGTAAGCGAGGGGGTGGGAGGCAATGTGAAGGGTTTTGTTTGTGATTGGGTGGATCTTGGAGGGAGAGTAGAATATTGCGGGGCAGTTGGTGTCTTTGATATTGGGCTATTGTTTGTGGAGGGAATTTTGGAACTGAGAGTAGATAAAAGAAGAATGAAAGATGATGGAAAGGATATCGAAACGGGGGAATGGAATAGAGAGGACATGATGGTGGAGTAAAAGAAAGCAAGAATATTGAAATAAAGGAGTAGTACCATGCATGGAATGTCATCAATTGGAAGATTCAGAGGAGAGAATGGAGGAGGGGAAGACTGTGAATACGAATCTAGAATTCATGGCTCTCATTGAATCTTCCACACACCAGTTGGTAGGTATTCAATCTCATGTTTTCGAAATTCTAATCATAATATTGCCTTCTAGCTATGAGATTCTTCTCCTACTAAAGACTCATGCTCTCAACTAGCTCGTCTCAGCAACAGCACAGCGTAGCACAGCACATCGAAGCCTTCCCTTCCCAATCATACCCCCGCATCTTTCTCCAGCACCATACATAAGAGTTCATCCATAGCAGTAGCCCTCCTCCATTCCCCCAACTTCCTTCATCCCCTCATCTCTTTCTCCACAAACCTCTCACACAAATCCCATCACCAAACACTACAACCATACACCACCATTCCCACTTCCACTTCCCTACCAACCTATATTCCCAACCCATCCACCCGCGCGCAAAGCGCTTACCTCTCCTACTACGCGGTACAGTAACACATTTCCCAAGAGTTCCAACTACCGCAGTACGCGATTAATGCAAAAATACGATTATACACTAGGTGAGAAAATGATACATAATACATATATCCTAGCTGCATTCGGAATACCGAATAGTGTATTTTCCACTTCCAATCTACATTTTATTGATATCACGGATCGGAACTTTGGTGAGATTTTCTTGATCGGGAAGTATTTTTAAGTTTTGACAGGTCATGGGTTAGGTTGGTGGTTCCCGGAGATGGGAAACGAGTGCATTATCGTGGAATTCTGATTCTGCGAGGGGGTGATGGGGATGCGTAATTTGGGGGAGGGGGTGGATGAAGAGGATTTAGGTGATGATGTGATGTGATGGGAGAAGGATATTGGAGAGAATACGAGTACTTATTTGGAATGGGTGAGAAGAGGGGAGAGGATTTTGGGAAAATCGATCAGGGGAAATGATGGTTGAATAATGAAACTTTTTTACTACTTGAAGAGGTTTAGTTCGAGAAGAGGATTACAATTACAGTTACATATAGATACATGCCAGCTACTTATGATAGTTTCCTAAATTTTCGAGAAAACAAACAAAAAATAAAGAAATAAATAAAGAAGTGCGTATATACTCCCCACCCAAAGAACCTCTCCTCCCCCAAACCACGCAATCCTTCCTCCCATCCTCCACACCCATCCCTGAAATGCCAAGCAACCAACAAAAACCAACCTGTCATAGATCCAAAAATACCGTTACAGTGCATATCAACCCTTCCCCTTCCTCTTTCACACGTCACACAAAATCAACAGTTGGAGGCGTCGCTACGCGACCAACGAAAACCCATATCCAAGACCCCTTTTTCACTGCCTGCACGAACACCTCACACACACGGCACGGGACGGGACTTCTGTATTCGGAGTTAATGTATTTTTTCGTAACGCCGTGGAGCGCGCTGGACGTACTATGCAGAAGGGGAGGAGGTGGGTAGATAGGTTGAGAAGGGAGCAATGCAGGGTGCCTTTCGTGGGTACGCTGTGGATGTGGGATATGTTGAAATTTTCATGGAATGGCATGGCATGGTATGCTATGGTCACTGGAAGACTTCTTTTAAGACAAGAACTAATGCAGGAATCGGGCCGTCAAGTGACCTGGGAAGTCTGCACACTGTATGCAGAACAGGCTATGGGTACAAGACAATATGTACGCCCAATTATGCAGAGTTCAGTGGAGAAGATAACGAGACATAGAGATACTGAAGAATCAAGTTTGATGCGGTACATCTGGTTAAGGGTCTGCCTTGTACTGCATGAACAGGGGTTTGTGGATGAGGAAATGCATTCCATTTTGGGGTATAGTTTCTCGAAGAGAACTAGCTTTGAAGGTTCGAGGTTTGATGAATGATGAATACACTTCCTTCTTAGGTTATCTTCCTCTTAATAGAGAGCTGATTTGAGTGTAATGATACCACTGATGTATCAAGACGGTAGATGAGAAATGGTAAGGGTTAAATAGTTTAAACGCGATGTAGATGCTCAAAGAAAAATGACGCAGAATCTGTATAAAAAAAACCACACTTGACGTAGAATTTATTAGCATGGAGAATAGATCTTTAGCGTGGTATATTTGAGTAAATTTATTGAAGTTATACACCTAATCTGATTCTGACCCATCGGAATTATTTTGATTGAATTCTTGAATTTCATCTTCGGTGGCTACACCCAAACCTGCAGCACTCATGAGTCTGTCTTTCTTCTTGTTTGCTGTAAAATTTATCAGTAACCATCTCTCGAAGATTTAGTGAAGGCGCGAAGAACTTACTCCCAGGGTCAACATCAAACTCTTCTTGAACTTCACAGTCTTGTAACTCTGATTTATCTCCAATCACACTGCCCTTTCCTAACACACAGTCCGTTAATGTACATGATGATCCTACGGTAACTCCATCCATCAATACACAACGAGTTAATCTTGCTCCAGTTTTGATTTGACAATTTGCACCGATGACGCATTCCTTGATAATGCATTTCTCTTCGACAATTACATTTTCTGCCAAAAGACAATCTGGTCGTACCGTAGTCTTCTGTGCGATTCCTTCTGGCCAAGCTATTTTGCTGTTATGGGCGAAAGGAGAAGCGGCATCACGGCCAACTTGATCGATAGCTTCAATTTTGGCGAGCTGGAGGGATACATTGAGAAGAATAGGGGCTGTATCTACTCGTCGGATAATTGGTGAAGATACCTCTGCTGTTGGTTTTGAAGGATGAATGTAGGCTAGGATTGGAGGAATAGCCAGGTTTGATTTATCGTTAGCGGTCGAATCTTCTGATGATTTCCCTGATAAAGGATTCTCAAGTTTAGAGGTCCAAGTTGAGCTCAGATTACCGTAATCGACATCATCACTTGCTGGGCCATTGTCGAGCATATTGTCGTCGGACTCGTCGGGTCGTGTTTTTTCAAAAATATCCCGCAAGCCCAATTTATCACCTAGACCTTGTTGCCATCCTGCTTTAGACCACCATCCAATAACATCTTCACCAATGTTGTCCATGTGCTCGTTTGCGCTGATCATGTCAAGTACCCAGGCTGGGAAAATGTAAATATGCGCATCTCGATGGGAACTGAGCATTCGAATACGGGAATGGCTGCGTACCAGGGCATGACGAATTGGTAACCCTTTTTTATCTTCAACTATATCCTTTAGGGTATCTGTAGGGACAGAGTAGAGCAAATTTGAGACGTGAGGAATCAAAGATGATTTCGAAGGTGGTACAAAGGTGGCAGCGAGGGGCGAAATTGCAATGAAATCGGTTTCTTCGCCCTTGATTGGCGTTTCGCTCTTAGTCTCGTACCACACTCCAAGTCCACCACGTCTTCCGCCTCGTTCACCACCAAGTGCCATTTTTGGACCCTCGTGATCTCCTCCTGTTGCTCCGCCCAAACCTCCTTCCTTTACCATCCATGATTCTATCAAAGATTCACCGCCGAGCTCACAAACCAAATCACAGGGAAGCACTATGAAATCACCCTTGATGATGTTCCGTACTTCAGGTAGCCGAAAGATTTGTGCAGTGCCTGTGGTTTGATCTAATTCTTCAGGTGCTAATAAATCAGGTTTTGGCAATGGCAAACTTGTCAAATGTGGATTGGTAGCCAATGCTGTTTTAATAGCTTCCTCTGAGGAAGGTGGTGTAATGAGAGTGATATCTGAATAAGTGTTAGTATCCTGAGGATCTTAAATCTCTACATTTACTATAGCCCTAGGGCCCTTGATCGGACCACTCTATTAAACATCGCAATCAAAACTATTCATTCACGGGAGTCTTTGAGACTTTAACGATAGGTACAGGAACATAGATTCACTTACTGGTAACTCCCATTCGATAACAGAAATCGATAGGGTACCAAACCATGGGTCGATTTGCTATAGGTATTAAAGCTTTTGGATTCTTATCTGGATTTGAGGTAAAAGTAGGGAAAGACGATCCTGGCCCACAAAGGATTATGGCCTGGAAGCCAGGCGCTGGCATGGCGTGAGGCATTGTCGGTTATTTCTTTTGCGTGAAGAATGGTATTCTAGTCGAAATAGGTATGATGATTTTTCAAAGCCGATGAGGTGGACGGAAGAGAAATCCGATTCACAAAAATTCAGTGTTTCCTTCTAGAATTTGGTATCCAACTAAAATTGAGCGACTGCGAAGTTGGTAAATTCTTATAGAGAGATTGCGCCGGATGTGTTCTGAAAGAAAAGTGTGGTTATTCCGTGATTGCGTTGGTAACTGTACTCTTTGCAATTCATGAAAAATGTCGAAACTAGTGTCACATGAGTCACACGCTCACGTGATTTGATCGTTTAATGCCCGATAGTCCTCATCCTGTTTGATAGTCATGACTGAATGTATGTTGAATTTGTTTGTCGGTTTTTACTTCAATTTTTTTACTGTCTGCCTATGCAAATGTCGATGTCTACCTTGAGAAAGTCCAAGATTACTTCCCGTTGAAAAGTTTCCATAATGGATATGACAACGTATCGATCGATATTTCATCAGTTACAAGCTAGGAATCTAGATCTTTCATTTTTGCATAGACAAACCAAGTGGTGTAAATGCGAAACAACAGGACATTTCAGATAGACTCAATATCTCATGTCATTTCAATACTTCAAAGGATGAAGCACAATGGAAACAATCAAGCACCGCAAGTTGGATGGTATACCAGCTGGTAATGTGTGAAGAGTGTGCTTAGTAGCTACGACTCATATGCATATAATGAGGAATGTGAATGGCACGGCTCTGAAAAAAGACAGGTTCCATTTTGATTGAGCTTCATTACATGGCGAACATTCTGATGGCCAGTGCCTTCAATTGTTACACTTGGATATTATATACAAAAGCTTGTGAAGCCAATCTCATCAATCTCATCAATCTTTAAACCTTGGCCATCTCTCCTTACTCTCTCACTCTCTCTACTCCCCAGCCCAATCGACTCCATTTACCATCCGCAATCCACTCCCCATCCTCAACCTCTCCCAACTCTCTCCCCTCCACCTCCAACTCTTCCTCGCCCCCCAGCAGCGCCAGGTCCCAGGCAACGAAAAGTTCTCTCTCTCTCTCTCTCATCAGCATCACCCAGAAGCAGTGTAATACCAGGGACGCCTCCATCACTCACACCCAACTAGCAAGTGTTCGCGACAGACACAACAAAAAATTCCGTAACTAAAGACCTTTTTGTCGAAAGGATCCACATAGTAAAACATGGATAGAACAGATACTACACTTGATCTAAGCAAAATTGGAAGAGATGCTAAATCGATGAGGAGAGAGAAGTTTGAATGGGGGAGCGTAGGGGGTTTATATAGTTTTGGGGGTGAGGATATTTGGGGAGGACGATTACTGCAAATGGTGCAAACATGGCTGGATTGGGGTTGTGTGTCCAGGGTGAGTCAGGTGGAATGGGGCTATTGCCTAGATACGGTGTGGCGATGTAACATAAACAGCCAACGACAATCAAAGTTGGAATTACCAGAGTCACTGGATCAGGAAATAGAATCATGCTAAATAGGTAGGTAGGTAGGTAGGTAAGTATTTAGGTATTCAACAGAATTATGATTTTGTGCATTCAATAAGATATCCATCATACATAAAATTCGCGAGTCAGTTCATGAGAAACATCCTGTGACCTCAACGCTCCCAACCCGGTATCAATCATTCATCCAAAAACCCCTACTGTAGATCAAAGGTACTAGGTATATAAGAAAAAGAAAAAGACGCCCCATATCAGCTTATTCGCTTGCCTGCCTATTCCACTCCAAGAACCTTTCTAGCCCAAAAGTCTCCGATACGATCTCCTTCTATGACAACAACGCCTCTTCCAAGACCAACCCTATCTTCTCTTTCCCACCATTGTTCTTTTTTTCTTGAAATTTGACTCTCAGCTTCAGATTCGCTATCTGCGAGTCCTCCGTGGCCTCCATCGGCGCCTACGATTAGAACTACGTCTTCTCTAAACCAACTTTGTAGATGGTTGATAACAGATCCGTTTTCTCCTGCGAGGGATTCTTGTAGGTATATAAATTCAGGTGCAAGATGTCGGAGGATATGAACGTGGCCAGTTGGAGTGGTAAATGGTAGGACCATAGTCTCTTTTTCTACCAACCCTAACGCTTCGTTGTATATTGGACCGAACGCAAGTGGAGCCGAAGGCCTTGGGGGAAACATCGGAGTCCTTTTCATCTGTTAGCTGACGACCTTCGCAATTGAAAAGAGATATGCTTACAACTGTCTATCGCTTTCTTCCCCGGGGGTATGGACATCTCCAGGGCTAATGTTCGAAAACGAGGAACTGAGAGATCCACCCGGTCTTCCACCAGCAGCGTCTAGTGGATGCTCGGTTAACCCTGGTGCATATATTAAAACAAATAGTCGTATCTTAGAGAAGTCGGTTTTGCGAGGAAGATGAGAGAGGATTGACTACACAAGTAATTAGTAATTATTGGCCAATCAATATAACAACATTAACAAACCGCATATTCATGATGATAGCCTGCTTCGGAAGCAGCGTCATCATCATGTGATTCTGCAGAAACTACGATAGCGACCGTCTTTCTTTTTCCGTTACTGACTGGTGTCCGAGGTGCTGCGGAAACTCCTGCAGCGCTATCAGAGCGCATTTCGATTGGCCCTGGGGCTGGGGCCGGTGTTGTAGTTGTAGTGATGGGTGGACTTGGGGCGGCGTTTCTTCGTATAACTGATTCCTCTTGCCATGTTCTATGATCGTCGAAACCATGCTTGTCTTCCTCCCGGATTGAGGAGAGAGCACTTCCCACAACACCACCTACAGCAGCGGCTCCCGCCGCAAGACTTCTACTTGCACTATTGATAAATTGCTGCGGACTAGGTGTTCTTTGTAATGCGCCGGACATTTGAGCTATGTAACCTTGAGATTCTTCAGACCGTGAAGTGTGTGGTGGTTGTTGATCCGTTGTGCCGAATGAAGCTTCCCCCGGTCGCATTTCGCCTGCGTACGAAGGAGGACCTGTTCGAAAACTGCCATCTGGATTTCTTTCACCATATTCTGGTCTTGGAGGCTGAAGAGGCCGATTCTCATCGTCATCGTCGTCGTCTTCATCACTTCGTGTACTCCATATCCATGCTACTACACCTACTGCGGCTGCAGTAACGGTGAAAGCTAGTGGTAACCAGTAAGAGATATTTCCTCGACGCGCCTGTGCGCCTTTGCGATCGTATGGGGATGACATTTAGGAATGAAATCGCCTCACATTCTCCATTGATTAAATCCCCAGAAAAAGTAATAAATCGTAAATCATAAATTCATAAAAACTCGAAGTGTGCTGCTCATTCAATTGTGGAGATGAAGCATTGATCAACAAATCCCGAGGGAGATTGGAGAGGCTGGGAGGCTTATGCTGCGTTTGACCTGAGTTTTAGCCCTGTCAGTTTCTACATCCTCGGTTTGGTGCTGGCTCATTTCTTTGTTTATTTGTTGTCCATGTGCCTGACCACTTTTTGTTAATGTCACGTGAGTATGCAAAATAACAACGTCCAAACATTTTTCGATCTGGAGATAAACTTCGACATTGAATGACAAAAACTATGTTAATGGCTTTCATGAGAAGAGAACAATCCTTGAGTACCTTCTAGAAGTACAAATAAGAGAGACATCAAACTCGATTTGCTTTTAGAGCTTGATACGATACTCATTGTTCCAGATTTTACGATATTCTGATTGGATATTGAGTGTACTTTCGAGATATTCTTATGATTATGGATTGTAAGAAGGAAGAAGGAAGATATGGAAGGTCTGTGGTGTCTGGTCTCTGCCAAAGGAAGCATTTGGTTGGTCTACCAGAATTGTTCCAGAACTCTGCGCCGCCCGTATGGATCTAGAACTCAATCAGTACAATTTTATACACCACTTACCCAGGTATCTCCTCTTATACAATTCCGAAGAATTTTGAGTCGTACAGCTCCCCTTTTTGAACTGCCGCACATTGCGTTTAGAATCTGCTCTGCAGCCTGCCTTCACTTGTTAGCCTACGGTTTCCACTGGAATCAAGCCCGAATCAAGCACTCAACCTAGCATTTGCTGGCGTGAAGCTCACTCTCTCGAATTGATGAACCTTCCGCACATGCCCCATCGCTCCAACATTCCTCGTAGGTGTAAAAGATAACCATTTGTTGAGTGATCCAACCTTGAATATCCAATTCCAGACAGCCATGCCTTGCCACCCATTCATCCACTATACTTTCGATTTCCCCGCGTTTTCGAATTAGCTCGAATACCAACCGCGCCACTAAAGTTACTTGTGCTGCCCGAAAGCATGCAACCCCGCTGCTAAGAGAACCATGTTAGGACTCTTGTGCTTTACCATCTTGTGGCATGTGCATATCTAGCTTCGGAGCTGCATACTTTCTGACCGCACGAGTAGCTGCTAATGTGAGACCCGTTCAAGGCCATTACCTTCTGACTCTAGCCCAATATAATCGAGCCGCTCTGAAACAACCCGCTATCAAACCTTGTATTCATCGACGCTCGTCCCAATGCTTCTTTCCAACCATAGGTGTGCGACCAATTGACCAAGGCCCAATCCTATACTGACATACAGTTTTCATTGATATTCCCAAGCCCACTTGTATACTCCATAACCATTATCATCAAAGTGATTGCCCTCACGTGTAATCGTTGCGGTCCTCGACCAAATGTTGAGTGCCCGACCCACTGGCAAAGGTTCAGATTGGCACACAGGTTTTCGTTGTCGCACCTTATATCCTTCCACTCCTTCCGTACACCAGTAATGATTCTCATCCTGTATAAACATGTCGTAAACGTATTCGAAATTATATTCGTAGGAGTATCCAATCTCTCAGCAGCTCTGCGACAAAATTGCGACCAAAACACCGCGTGCGCCTTTGTACCCAAAGCCATTATTTCTTCGTATTCTCCTTCCATATCATAAGTTTCCTTCTAGTAGACATCTTTCCAGCTCCCACATATATCTCCTTTATATTTTCTCGTAATTTGTCGACGTTTTTTGAAACTTGTAATTTTATGTTTGGGGAAGAAGAAAGTGGCATGCGACAATCTCTCAAATCCAGCGAACGAAAACGAGACTGCCACCCCCAAATCCAGGTTCTTCCAGAACTTGATCCCAGAAATGTACCAAACTTTGGCAGATCATTTAAAAATATCTTCTTAACTAGAATACAGAATTCAAAAACAATCCCTCGCTCAGAACCTCTTGTGCGGTCGACGCAAATCGCACGATGCAGATTTCGCCAAATCTCGACGAGGTTAGGAAGCCACTCAACCTGCCCCTCAAAATATCTCCCAAACCTGATCTTAGAAGTTTACCAAACTCTCATATAATACTTCAACATACTTAAATAACATATCCCCCAAATTTCATCCACATCCCAAGAGCCGTTTTCCCCAAATCCCCAAATGAACCTTTTTGTCGAAATCTCCAACCAATCACATCCCTCCATTCCCCTCCTGCACGTGATATTTCTGCCCGACAAAGCGTTTTGTTGCACGTCTGTGGGTGCTTCCAAATATGGGGCTTTTTTTCGACACGAGTAAATTTTTACACATTTCGAAAGCTCTCAGTTGCGCGAGTTTGGGAAAACTGTCAGAATTGAAATCCGCTAAGGATTGAGGGTGGTGTCGACGTTTGCGTTTTTCTGGCTTTTTGGTGGTGAGCTTGCGAGCGGGAATTTGCGGACGGCCTGGGTGAATTTTGCTCGGTGTCTTTTGTCCCGGGATGGGGTTTGGTGAGCGAGGGATGGGATGGGATGGGAGGTGCGAGGGATTTCACTTGATTCACTCTTCACTTGGGAGGGTTGGAGTTTGGTTGCATGTCTGAATTCTTAGTTTATGCGGTTTTTTGGCCTAGGGTTTTTATGTGGATTTCCTTATAGGAGGACTTGATGCGCCAGCTTTTGACTTCAAATAGAATGTTCAAATACGTATGATTTTATATTCATCTGATCTGGTTACGTCGGCGCTCAACTCTGGTCAGGTAAAAATACAAATCGATATTTCTCAGTGGAAGAAACCTTTGATTGCGCATCTACAACTCCACTTGATGGTTTCATTCCTTCCAGCTACTAGCATGAGATTTCAACAGCCGCAGCTTCATGCAGTGATTTTGTTATTAATGCCTTCACATAAGAACATTTGAGAGCTGTACTTGTATTGCCTATTGTTCAATATTCATCTAGTTAAGAAGAAGTCCTCTGTTGAAAAATCTAAAAGTGAATACCATTCAGAGCAAGAGAAGTTTTGTTGCATATCTAGAACTCCCAGTGGTAAATTTCTCTGGCCCTACTAATAACTTAATACTCTACCAGCTTAGGTGGTGCTTCAATTACTGACCTTCCGTTCTTCATATACAAAAACTTACAAAGTTTTGATTGTATGATGGATGCACAGATCTTATCAAACCTCACCTCCATGTACGTAGTCAAGTCGTTGCTGGGTGGTCGATCAGTGAATACCACTTAGCGTGAAAACGGTTTTTTGGTCGCGCGCCAGTAACTCAAAATAAGCATTTCCATTGGTTTGTTTTGTTTACAAAATTAATCTGATAACATGGGATGTCCTAAATTTACATCAGACGAGAGGCCGCATTGGGGACCGCGTTAAGTTTCTACGTCATTACTTTACAAATATGCCGAGGCTCGGCGGGAATATCAATTTGCCAGGTCCGTTTATCACGTGAAAAATCTATCCCGGGGTTCTACCGATCTGTTGCACGTCTGTGGTCAAGATTGAGCCCCATACAAAAAATAGTAACTTTCGCATTTATTAAAATTGTAACTTTTTTAAAGTTGGAGGTTATAGAGGACGTTTGGAACAGTGTAGGAGTAAAGTTTCGGGGGGTTTGGCCGCTTCGTTGTTGCGTGGCGCATCGGGGCGTTTTCGACGTTTTTGTTTTTCACGCGACTTAAGTCTCAATCTGCGAGCGACGACCGTGAACCGTTGGCAGGAAGGTCTTATGGAGTCGAGACGTGGTTGCTGCTAGTTTGGAGTCTTTCCGGTGGTCGTGTAACGTCTGTGGAGAATTTCAAGGCAGATCTGCACTCTTGATCTTGCGCCCCGTCGCCCTGTCTCAGATTTGAACGTGTTGACGGGTATAAAGGTATTCGTACGAGGTGCCACGAGTGTGCCGAAGAGTTTGCCCCATTTGTGGGAATGATTGGACCCAAATTGGAACTTTTGTAAGCTTTTGTCTGCCGGCGTGCGCGGGGCTCGATGTGCGTGGACGGAAAAGATGAGAAGGTATCAGCGGCAGCGGATCATAGACGTTAGTAGAGTGTTTGCAGGAGATTAAGGGAAGCATAGATTCAGGCCAGTAGCCAAATATGCCCACTTTAATATAGGAGGAAGAAGTTGTGCGAGTTTTGCTTTTGCGCACCAAGAACCCCTACCAGACTCTCGCATTATGAGGGATTTTGAAATTTGCGAAAAGTGTAGATTTTAAAAGCTGAGGCTGTTTTGGATGTTTATCTTATACGGAAGCTCAAGTTTCGGAGAGTTAGAAAGAGAAATGGCAGATTGATGAGCCAGGGCGTTTTGGAGAGTTGGGTTGTTGACCTCGATATTTTTGCTGCAACTTTGTTTCCGTCCCAGATGGTAGGATCGCATAAATAAATTTGATCACCGCAGTGAATGTTGTGGGAGGTGAATTTTGGATCTGCGAGTATTGTTCTGCGAACGGTTGTAGGTTTCTTTGCACGATTCTTTTGATGCACTGTTCGGGCGTCCCCTCTTTTGCATCGGACTGCCTGTTTGTTCTGCCCTGTCACCTTATATCTTTCCATCCGTATTGTAGTTCAAGAGTTGTCTGCATCGAGGTTTGCCATTGCAAGTTGCATGGAGGGATCGTACGCAAAATCCGTTGTCTGCAACTTCGAGCGCATGCCAGTTTTTTGTCGCATCTGCTCTCAAGTAATCGCATTAGCTGGAGTTCATTGCTAGACTGCTATCTCACAGCCTCATAGCCCTCCCTTCTTGAATTTCTTTTCACCAAACACCACCTTCACTGATGTATTTTATTGCGCACCTGAATTAACTTCCGACCTCTGACAGTTTGCAAATGCAAAGAAAACATCACATCAATCTAACAGTAGATAAATTCGCAGCTCTAGGATGCCATAAACATCTCTGCGGGGTCAAGTAATAAGCTAAGGATTTGGGGCTGTTGAGTGTTGGGTGGAATGGTTTGTTTACACCTTCTTCGTTTGATAGTTTTTGTTTATAGCTTTCAGATTACCCCAGCACGAAATATTGTATGGTAAAGAAAGACAGTGAATGAAACACCTTGTGGGTGAGAGAGAGGTATGAGTTGATAAGATTGGATGGTATTAGAGATATCTTATTTTCGGAGTGGTATGGTAGGGCTTAGGTTTCGCGAAGATGAGATGGAAGAAAAATGGGGATTGAGAACGCTGATTCCGTATAGATATTAAAACTTAATGGTACAAAAGCACTTCTTGGTTGGCAACATATACATCAAAACACGAAAAAATGTGAATAACAGGATGAATTAGAATTGACTATGATCCGGCCGTGAGACGGATATATATTGGCTCCTGCTGCATGACTACCTTTGCTACCAAAAGGCTTCCCTTGCGGACGCGAGCCCAGATTGCTCTTGTGTTGTAAGAGATCAAAAGCTCTTACGCTTCAATCTCCATTTCTTTTTGCTAGATGCCATCCTCCGTAACAAGAAAAGATGTTTCAACCCTTAATCTTCTTCTTCTTGTCCTTCTTCTTTGGTTCTGAGGCCGCGCTGCTCGATGGTCCATCCATCATTCCAGCCATTCCAGGCATTTGCCCTCCCATTTCAGCCAACATATCCTTGAATAAGTTCTCACTAATACCACCACCAGATAATGCTGCACTATAATATGGCAATATTTCTCCCATCTTCCATCCTTTTGGTACTGCAGGTCTGGGTAATGGCTTGCTAGGATCAGGTGGTGGTATGCCAGCAAGTTGAGGTTGCATGGCTGTTCGTTCTGTGGTCGGGTTTTCTTTCAGGTGTTTCGCGATCAATGTGTAGAGGTGGTGCTCTGTAATTCAACAAGTGTTAGTTTATGCCAATATAATACCTCGCAAAGTGCCCTAGAGTCCCTCCAAACAAAACGTACTGTTCTTAATAGCTGTGTTTCCCCCTCTGATATTGACCTTAACTCGACCTGGATTTGCCCAATCCTTAGGATGAGTCTTGACTGGCTCAAATAGTGTTTCGATTCGAAGTCTAGAGCATGCAGCAATAATTTCTCGGGCGACTGGATTCTTGACAGCTAGCTCCATGCCGACTCTTCTACCTTCTGCTCGGCTTCTGGTCGCATCAAAATATATTGGATAGATGCATTGAAAATCTTTGTACTTGGAGCTGTCTTCCGTTGAGCGAAATTGTGTGCCATCTGCGCCGGTGGTGATTTGAGAGCCAGAAAATGGTATATTCGCAGGATTCATTTGAGAAGATTGGGCATTAGGAGGTGGTGCGCGTTTTGTAGCTGGCGGTGCGGCTGTCCTCTTCTTGATAATATCGCGGTCTGAGAAATCCGAGGCCACATCTGAGATATCGCCTTCTGATGGATCGCTGGCGCCATATTCATTGTCGCTATCCTCGACCTCTTCAATTCTTGCGTGTGACATCTTGCTTGTCGTTCGATCGCAGATCGTGATTCAGGAGGTGTGTAGGTAGCTGTCCTAAGGATGTGGGGGTGGGGTCTAGAAAGCTTAAGCTCAAAACCTTAACATTCTTCGGGAAGCGGCGATCGTCACGTGAAATATCCCCAAGCTCTTTAGCACTTTTAGCAAGCACAATTCACGCGTTTGAGAGATATAAGAAGTTTTGTCCAAGCCCGACTAATCTTTTCCCTCATTGCGAAAGTCGGTTGAAATTTGGGGTGATGAATGGGATCTGAATTTGGTTGATTGTGAGTGAAGGATTTATCATTTAGGACTGATTACGAATTGAGGAACAAGTATTGATCAGGATGATGATGGGAAGTTGAGATGGATAGTTGAAATTTGAGGATCGGGGATTACTCCTCTGATTTTAGAATCGTTTCCCCTTAAATAAACGCGGTCAGACTCAGAGAATGACTCGGAACTAACTACACAGCAACGAGGCAGTGTTTTGAATATTGAAATGAAGCTGCACAGTCTAAAGGTCCCCACCAAATACACACTTGCCTGGATAACAATCCTTTCGACTTACCAAGCCACTCTCATCAGGCAGCTCGAATTGAGTGAAAAAAGGAATGATTTTCACAAAGAGTTGAAAGAACCGGGCCCATACTCCGTACAATGTACCTAGTAGCAATTAATTAACCAAGTCTTATGTAATTGAAAAGGGAGGTCAGTAAGGGAGTCAAGTACAATATGTACAACATTCGTTAGTGGGCTTTACAAAAAATATCTGCCTAGATAATGGGTTCAAAGACTGATGATACTAGGGACCCATGCCGTGGCTGATATATGTAGCTTTCGTTCCTTGATTTTGTGTTTCTGGATCTCAAGGGTTGAGAAGGTCGAAAAGGATATCTATGTATATAGATGTATTGCAGGCGGAATGATTGGTTATTCATTGTACAATCTTCCTCTTCTTTCACTCAGTATTTTCAGTTCTCCTGAAATTCAACTGTTCATAAAATGGGTGGCCAACCTCGCACTGGGTCGAGGATGGTTGTTCTTCGGGTATAATTGTCCTAAAGCTAAGACATCTCTTTTTATCACTATGTCTACTTGGTAGGTACTGTACTTCCAAATCTGATATCATCAAATTCGGCTCCTCAATGCCGAATGATGTACTTTCTTTCCTTTCTTTTCTTTTTTCCGGAAAAAGAAAAGTGTTGGAGGGGTCGGGGTTTGCCTTGTGGCATATTGAGGCGGCAACCTTCAATCAAGCCTTCTTCCAATCTTCTGGTCAAAAACTTGGAACTCTTCTCGTGAAGCTGTAGTTCACTAGTTCCCTTTGAAGAAACTGGGTATCATAGAGGTAGGCAACTAGTTTTGGGTAGACTTGGAGTCATACGAAGGAGGCAGTCATCCTCTTTCGCCAGTTCAGATCCAGAGTCTGTTCATATCCAGCCCCTTCAGGTTGCGAAGTTTTATAGAGGGTTTCTTCAAATTTGGAAGGATCTCGGGACGATGGGGAGCGATATTGATAAGAAGAAATTTGATCAAGGTCACGAGCAAGAACAAGTCAGAGAGAACGATAAAAGAGATTATTATGGTATTGGCGTTGGGAATGATACTCGTGGTGAGTCAGAATACTTTTATAGATCTGGAGAGTCTTTTCCGAGTTTATAATATTGCGGGCTTTCAAGTGAAAATCCAACCAGCCTTATACGATGTTGTTAGTACTAGGTAGGTATAGGTGCATATCATACTGTAACCATGACGGCGCCATTACTACCTGTTGTATGCAAAACACTTCAGAACATTCTGTGAATTCAGCAAAAAATCTACCTTCACCCCTTTTCATCTTCTAAAATTGTACCCGGCAAGGCCACCTTTAAAGCTTGTCCAGAGAAAATCTTTTTGGGGCAAGTTCTCAACTTCCTAGAACCTTGATTCAATTCCTCAATTCTCAATGTCTCTCGTCAACTCTCCCTAAACGCCTTCAATAATTTGAAGTTAGCTGATTGAATTATCTTATTATCAAGAGCACGCGATGGAGGCCTCAAACAAAGCGATCTACGTTGAAAAAGGCGTAGATGTGTCTTTTGGAATTGACAATGGTAAGAGTTTCTCTCTCATTACTTGACAGCCGCCTCCGATCTAGGATCCGAAACTTGAAAGTTTGCAGTTTTGCCTGTCAATAAAGAGAGCACCCAGCTAATGTTATCATCAAAAGTCTCCTCTAGTTACGCATCTAAGACCAGGTCATGCTCACCAGCTTTATCGGATGCATCCTCGTGTACTCTGAGAGAGAGCTCACCGGAGCCAGAAACAGGGTCGAATCCCGTATCAACAGATTCCACAGTACTCGATACGCAGCCTTCTTTCAAATCTCTCTCCATATCACCCGAGACATCCGACACACCTGTAACACCAACAAGGAAACGACCTTTGGAGGATAGGGAGCTATCTTTCACGAATCTGGAGATCTTTAATGCTTCCAAACGCTACAATGGAACTCCACTCTCACCGTTTCGTAGTACCTGTCACATGAGTTCTAGACCTCTTCAGTCCCGCAATATCCCACAAGCTGCTTCTCTCGGCCAGAGAATCCCATTAAATAGCCTTCGTACTCACCAATCCAATCCCCAGGTTATATCTCCTCCAATTTCAAATCAGTCCAAAGCTGCTCGCACTGATACCAATACCTTTCGCCAGAGTTCAATCATCGCAGCCCCGAAGGAAATCATCAATCTTGATGATGATGAAGACTTCCCCGCTTTTCAAATCCCCCCCGGAGTAGAAGTCATTGATCTAGACGAGTATGAGAAAGAAAATGAGCTTGAGGAAGATATCTTTGGCATTGAGCAACATGCTGGCGCCCAAAGCAACTTTCAACATACTTTTATTGCCGACAGAAACTCTGAGATCGTACCGCCAAATGTAGAAATTCAATCACTGGCATGGAAATCTAGTCTTCTCAGACCCGAGAAAACAGTAGAGCTGAAGATTGGAACCTTCCTGAAGATCAAAACAATCGTCAAGAATCTCGCAAGTGATGAAATTTCGATCAGAGGATGGAAACTAGTGCGTACTCGAGATCGAATGCTTGGTGGCATTGCGGGAAAGAAGAGGAATGAGCTCGCGTTTATTCACGAGGTGGATGGGGACGACAACCGAGATGTATGGGAGCAATCTGTACATACCATTCGAGTCGATGAAGTTTTGAAGATCCGCCGCTTAATTTGTACTAATAGACTTCTGCCGGAATGTAGATACAACAAAGACGATATTCCTGTGGAGATTAGAAGTAAAGAAGAGAATGAAATATTGAAATATATAGAGGATGAGATGGTATTGGTAGCTAGAATCGTTTTTGTGGCTAGATATCCGAATGCAGAAGCGAGAGTAAGAAAAGGTGCACTTGTGGATAGACCCAGAGAATCAGGAATACTGAGATCTCTGCAGGAGAAAGAGTGTACGGAAGGTTATTTTATCGATCCGGATGAGAAAAAGAGGGGGTGGAGAGAAGAAACTGTTTTGGGCGGCTCGGGAAATCTCGACAACGGGAGAAATGGATTCAATTTCAGCTCTCAATACACATACGGCGATGGATGTAAGTTCAAGCTCCCTAAAGTGTTTATAATCCTCTAACAAAAGCACTTAGATTGCGGAGCAGGCGGTATGACCCGCGGCGCTGCATCAGCCGGTCTCAAAGTGAAATGGGGCTTCGATTTCAATCCTCACGCAGGCGAGACATGGCAAAAGAATTTTCCCGATGCAAAATTCCATCTCTTGCCCGTGAATGAATTCGTCGCTCTCTCTGATCCACGCAAGAAACTCTGGGTCGACATCCTCCACCTCTCTCCTCCCTGTCAAGTCTTCTCGCCAATCCACACGTGTCCAGGACGCAATGATGAAATGAACTATGCGGCTCTTTTTGGCGTCATGGCTGCAATTGAAAAAGCTAGGCCCAGAATCGTGACTTTAGAACAAACTTTTGGGATCTTGCATCCGAAACATAGAGATGCTTTTAATGGGCTCATCGCCTGTTTTACGAATCTGGGTTTTGATGTTTCGTGGAAGGTGGTGAGGTTTCAGGGATATGGGACGCCGAGTCGAAGGACCAGATTGATTATTCTTGCATCTTGGTATGTTTCTTCCTCAATTCATATCCCTTCATTGTCTTTTCTTGCTTTCCGATCTTCTTCAAAACAGACATAACCCTAACTCCCCGCACAGCCCAGGAGAACCCCTCCCCCACATGCCCCAATACACCCACCACGACCCACAGCTCCTCCGCCCCTCCGAAACCCCCTACCTAACCCCCAACAAAGTCCTCTCCGCCATCCCCCGCAACGCCCCCAACCACGATCCGTCCAGCGAAAGACTCCACCGCGCAATCTACACCCCCTGGGACGGCAGCGTAATCTGCCGAGCAATCCTCACCAGCGGCGCCGGCGTCGGTCTCCCGAACGGCAGTCGCGGAATGACGAATCGAGAACTCGCTGCGCTGCAGGGATTTCCGCTCAAACATGTTTTTTATGGGCTTGAGATCAAGAAACAGGTGGGTAATGCGGTGCCGCCGATTTTTGCGAGAAGGTTGCTGGAGAGTGTGAGGAGACAGTTGGAGAGGAGGGATGGCTGGGTGAGGGGAGAGGGGATTGTGCTTAGTTCTGATGAGTAGGAGCTTGGGAGAATTTGTTGACGGATTGGTGTGCTTTTTGCGTGATGCGTTCGAAGTACATAGGTATAAATAAAGCTTTGGTATGGTTAGAGTGGCGGAGACTCGCACACAGAAAACAAAGCACTATTTGAGTAGCAAGTGTGTTTGTTCAATCCAATTTCTATAATGGTAAAACTAGTTACTTAGACTTCGAAATCTTTTCGATCTGATCAGATCCAATCTAATCTAACAGCGTGAAACACTCGAGATATTTCGTTCCAAAGAAAATAGCAAAGAAGCAACATCCAACCAGCTTATCTAAATCCACAATTCCATCTCCCTAAACTAACCGAGATCCAAATCGTCCCCCTAAATCATTATACAGAACTTTCCTATTACCCAGTACCAATATGTCACTCAAACATTCAAAATCTTGATTGCAAATGTATAATGCAGTGTGCATGACTATGTATTAATGGGGTAATTACACCAAATCTATCCATCCGTATTTGCTAAGAACTCCTTATTACTACACCTATAACCCTCCGTTTGCATGCATGACCACATGCAAAACTTCTCAGCCATTCCATTAAGCCATACCCAAACAATGATATATATACCTCCATTCCCCCTTCCCAGCACTCAGATAAAAAGAATCCCTAAAATCCCGCCTCATCAGCCTTGCCATTCGCATTCCTGCTCCCACTCGCCTCCGCACCTCCTGAGTTCCGAATCATGATTTCCTTCGGTTTACTCGGCTTCGCTCTCACCACATTCCGAATACTCGCTTCCCTCAACTCAGCATTACTAAGACCACTCCTCGGTCTGGAAGCACGGGATTCTCTCCCCGTATCACTACTTCTAGGCCTTTGAGCCCTAATCTCATCATCATCCACCTCTTGTTCTGCTTCTGTCGCATTCGTAAAACTGCCCGCTTCCTCCGGCACATTTGAAAGGACAGTTTTGAGATCCCGATCGAGAGTAGTAGTTGGAGAGTCTTTGAGGGATAGGTTTTCCGGTTTCCTATTTGCAGAAACCTTTCCCTTCCAACTTCCTAATCCTAAAACTTTCCAAGCTTTCCCAAGAGAGAATTTCAGTTCGCCATCGTCTCCAGCATCTAGTTCGACGAGGGGACTAGAAGACGATGCGCTGACATCGCTGGCATTGCTCCAATTTCTTCCATGTTGGCTTGGCCGACGGATTGGACTTACATCATGGCCATGGCGCAAATTCTGGTTTCTGAAATCAGGAAGTTCAGATTGTTGGTGTAGGGGGATGTCGAAATAGGATTGTGGTTGTTGAAGAGGAGGGGTGGATTCAACAGAGGGATTGCGACGTCCCGACGATGTCTGAGAATAAGCGGAGTCTGAAGTGGCTACTGGGTAGTATTCGCGACCTTGAGTTTGGGCGCGGTTACCAGGATAGGCGTGCGGGGAAAAGGGGGAGTATGGGTTAAAGGAAGGTGGGGTTACGACTTCAGGACCGTCGTGTCGGTCAGATGAAAATCGTTCGGTTGTTGGGTGAGAGTAATTTTGGACGCTACGCGACGCTTCTGAACTAGTCATTTGCAGAGGATCAGTTGATATTGAACTCATATCGGATGGTGATGGGTATGAAGGACGATGTCTATGTGATCGAGAGACGTTAGATCCCCTGCGTGTTTTTGCTTCCTTGAATGCCTTTGTGGCCTTTTTTAAGCGCCTCAAGATACAGAAAGCGGCGATCAGAATCACGAGTAGAATGAAGGCTGCGCCACCTATGATTCCACCTATTTCCGGTTTCGTAAGACCGCTGCTTGTTGGTGTACTCCCATTTGTTGCTTCGACTTTTGGTATTGCGGTAGCCGTGGGTGTGAGTTTTGGGACGGCCGAAGCTTTTGATGTATTCGCCGGGACTGATGGTGACGCTGGAGTAGAGGCTGTAACTAATGTGGATGTAATAGTCTGTGTGTGCGAATTGCTATCTGTCGTGGTCAAGGTCTCGGTCAACGTGAAAGTCGTTACTGCCGTGGAATAACAATTACTCAACCCACAGCCCATACCATTCTTACAGCAACCATAGTTCAATGAAGCCGGACATAAATATGAATTGACTCCACAAGTTTGGCTATACGAAACACCTGGAGAAGCGCTACATCCGTCAATTGCGCATGAGTAGCCAGTTGGACAACATCCACCTGGTTTTCTATCAGATAATTTGCGATATAATTTGGCATGTGATAAGGACTTACCTCCGGCATCAATTCCACAAGCTGTATATCCTGACACTCCACAAGCTGAAGCAGGAGCTGCGCTGGTGAGATAACAACTACTAGTACCGCAAGATCTGTTGTTTGGACAGCATCCTCCATTCATCGATTTAGGGCATAATTGATAATCGCTCGGACATTCTGATGCATCCCGTTTTCGCCCTTGAATCGCCTCGTGTATTTTATCCCAATGATTCGAACCCAATTTTCTCTTTACGATGCCTGGGTATGATAATTTTGGAAACTTCGTCGTCATTGTAATTTGGGTTGTGGTAGTTGCCGAGCAGGATTCTCCATCGCAAACTTTATTAGCGGGGTAGCAATGCCCATCTTTGTTGTTTGCAAATCGTTGAATGCCTTCGGGGTATTGATTGTCGAATTTATCCATTTGATATGCCATTGTTTTGCGATATGTGTTTTGACTTTGCAAATGCGAATTGTTCGTGTCTCGTTAGATATTATCCTGCAAATGCTTCTTGAATATTCACTATCGCGAGCGTAATTGTGCAACACAAGCATCTAACGTCTGCCGATCCTTCTGTCCAAACTATTTGGATGCTGTGAGACCTGAAGCTGCAGCATGCAAGTTGGTATCGGCCCGCGAGGTCTGCACTTTCGAACAGCGGGGTCTGTACTATAATGTCATGAAGCCTGATTGTATCAACAAAAGAAGGGCTCCGAACTTTAGATCAAGCGACTGTGCCCTTCTGGTCGCAGAAATACCACAGTATAATGAGTGAACGATCTCGATTTCCCGTGCTGTAAATCCCAGTAGAACCAAAACAAGGGTATATATCGCGAAGGGCGCCTCTTACGGATCTCACGTCGAAAATTTCACGTTCGGTAAAACGTGATGCAGGAACATAAATCAACGATATCCGAATGAGAAAAATAAGAAAAATATCGAAAGACCGACAAAATACTTACTGAGAAATGCATTTAGTCACAGATGGGCATTTGGCAAAGTGAGAAGATTGTCCCGCTGAGGCTCCATAGCACTTATCTCAGCCTCCAAGGTTTCCATTTTGGGATCGATGACAAGCATGGGCTGATGATTGGTAGTAGCAGCCCTGTCTGATTGGATATTTCTACCACACAGTATTGGGTGTCGAGACAATTCCAACAAATCAGAGTGACTAGGGGCGGAAGGAATCGAAGATGAGCAGAAGATACATTGATGCAATTAGCCAGTAGAAGTGAAGGTGGTGTTGATCGTGTATGCAGGACTATAAGAAAAGACTCAAGAAATTGTCATCGGACGTGGCTGGTGGTGTGGCCTGGAAAAGAGCAGCAGTAAATGTAAGATATGTACGTACACTGTCAGAACCCCGCGAAAGAAGGGAAGCTGAGATAAGGATGACTGCGATATGAATGTGATACCAAAGAGTTTCCCCACTCTGCACTCGCGTTGTTTAGATGCAAAGTACAAAGAGACAAAGAGGTGTTTGGTTCTCCTTGAACTATATAATTGACAAGCACGAACTGCACACGGAAAATGCTTGTCACACCAACTTGGCTGCCAGCATGAATTCTCAAAATGGGCAATCATGACCGAAGCTGTCGCTTGTCAGCTCCAAGTATCTGTGCAATGCTTCAGATACAAATTTTCTTTTTCCGACATCTCAATTGGTGGAAATGAGTGTTCTTCATGCGAGAAAGCGGCGTAGGTCCAAAAATGGTCGCTGTTCAGCCCCCAAATCAATAGATGACAGAGTTGGCTGCATCACAATATGCATTCAGTGGGTTAGTACATGTTGAGATTAGTCATCCAATTGATAAAGGGCCATGTAGCTAATAATGATAAGTAGATAACAATAGCTCTCTTCGTTAGTTATTCAACATTATTATTGAAAATTTATACTGAAAACCGCACCAAGCACCTAAGCACCGCTCGTGTTCCCGTAAGAAATGGAGATATCGACCAAATGCCACACGATGTTTGTTATGGATAATCCAAAAGAAGATTAGAGATGAAGACAGCCATCTCTCACCCTGCCTTATGAATAGCATCATCCGAATTCATACTACATCCACATTTCATTCGAACAATGTTCTGTTTAAGGAATTTGTTCTCATGCATTACGAGGGAGTGCTGGCTCTTTCCAATTGCTGTATGATTGGAGTGGTGTGAGGGGCATTATACCTGGACAATCTTATAGCTTTGATACACCGATTCTGGTCGCTCTTCATCTGCTCACTGCTTAATTGCAGTATACAGAAGTCGGGGTCGCTATGCGTGAATAATTAAGATGGGGAGTCGCAAAACGTGAAAATTTTCCTTGCTTCTGTCTCTCTTCGCAATGAAACTTCTTTTCGGGAGACGGCTCGAACAATTTGGCAACAACCCTCTATCGATTAGTCCGTTCACTCCTCCACCGTAATTTCCCAAATTGTCGGGACTCGCTAGGTCATTAAAAAAGACTCATTGCCTATTTACCTGCAAGGGCCCGTAGTTCGCAAGAGCGCATAAGATCTTGCCGTGTTGTGAGCTTACCAAAATTCGTTGAGGTGCCTACACACCTGGAGAAGTGTCTTTGGTCATGGCCTAGTCGGTTAGATCAAAATAAAGTTATAATATGCACATCTGAAGAGCTTTCCCTGTATCCGACGCTTTAGCACTTCTGTTCCTGAAGCGAGATCGGCTAGAAACAGGAAGTGAGGTGTCTCAAGTATTCACAAATTGAAATCAGAGACTATCTAACATACTTGGATTACATTGTACGCGCCTACCCTCTCAATTTTTTCTTCGCAATCTGGAATAGCTATTTGGGAAGTCACTACAGAGAGACAAATAGAGTGAGTTGGAAGGTCTGTAAGTTGGTGAATTGTTCTTTTTGCTAGGCTCAGTATTATTGTTGTTTGCAAAATATCAATGAAACAGAAGGTGCGAATCAAGAGTCATCGATGCAAATGGTTACTATTACAGTGATTGGGGAATTAGGAAGTTGCGTGGGAGAAAAGGTCACGTAAATGAGTATACAGGCCCTCAATTCATCTTTCAGCTTCGTTCTCAATCATACAACTCATACATTACAACATTCATACACAATTGAGATTCCAATATTCAATCATAAAACATTCATCGCAACTATTACGATTGCAACAATGGTTCAAATCAAACAACATATTCTCCGTGCTCTTGCACCTCTAACTACATTTTTTTCTCCCTCTCCTAAACCGAATCCATCTGCGCCATTTACTCTGTCCGTTATTTCTGAAAACAGGTATTTAAATGGCTCTTATATACACGGTTGCCACACTGGACCTGGTCGAACCGCACTTTGTGCTTTCCCCAAGTGTCATGCTCATCATGGGGAAACCTCTCCGGTATGTCGTCAATCCTTTTGATCAAATTACACATTCTACTAATACCAATGTCTGAATTTACATCAATTTCTGAATTCATATGAGTGATGTACTGATATGAATGTTCAGACTACCTTTTACTTTAACGTCTCTACTCCCTGCGTCGCCGATGAGCCCTCAGGATCCTTAGTCTACAACTTGCCATATAATACGGATAAGTTTCTTTCCCAATCGGCAATAATGGAGCTTAATCGCTATTTACATGATTTTGCCTATCCTCTATTTGCACATCCTGACAACACGGAAGGTATCTTTGCCTTCCACTACGATCGCCTGCACCTCAAAGACCATAGAGAGCAGCGATGGTACATCTGCGGTGGATATTCTCCTTTCTCCACCAATAGTTATCCCACTCTGGTTTGGTATCATGGAGTTGGAAATCCATATGTAGAATGTGTCAAGGTGGAGATCAAGAGGACATTTGTTTAATTCCTGGGGGTCGAGTAAGAAAAATGGAGCAGTGAGCTCTAGGCTATAGGGCAGCTGAGCTTTTGACAAGAATCACTTTGTTTAATTCGAGAAGGAAATTTCATTGTGTATCAACAGCATTTGGGGGCACTGTTATCCCAGAGACGGTTTCACTCCTGGGCAAGCGTTAATTCTGGAAATATCAGTTTTTAATCGAGCTCTATCATCTTAGGTGCTATTTCCCTTGATTGTATTCATTAATTCTCTCGAACGGAGATTTGTGAATGGTGACTGCAGCAGCTTCGGCTGTCGTGTCGTGGTAGACTTCTTATGTAAGTTTTTTCCAACTGACCGCCAGAAGTCCAAGATTTATGCCAGAGCTCTCGAATTCGCCTTTCCTTGATGACGTTTGTGCCGAGATTTCATGACTCTTTCCGAATTTATCGAATAGGAGCCGGCTCCAATAAATTGCATAGACGTGTTTCTGTCTCTGCTATTGTCGAGATTTGGCCCCTATCACGCATTCCTGAGCATGCCAAGTCCCCAGGATCTCTCCTCAAACGAACACATTATATTCTGATCCAATTACAATTAAACTGGTGCATTGTAACATCACACCCCCATCAATGGATGTGCGGAAGCCTCTTGCCGTGGGGGCTGTGCAGGGGAAATTTCCTAAATTTAACTTGGCTGCCTCAGCTGAGCTGAGTATCCAGGAACTCGAAATATCTTAAAGCTGATGAGTAATATTCATGATCTGCTGTGCGCCCTTCTCTGAACTTCGACCATGTCGCCAAGCTATAAGTTGAAGCCTATCATTTTTGAAATATGGGATCAAAGTTATGCAGGTCCCAAGGATCTAGAAGTGTTTCAAATTATGCTGCGAAGATTCTGTATTCAGCGGCCCTCTTATTATGAGCCTCATCTCAAGAAGGTGGAGATATGATTTCTCTCATTCATCGAAGGCAGCCGTGAGTTTATTCAATGACTTTTCAATCTATTCTGATCAAAAGATGTATCTGAAGTCGATGTAGCTACTATCTGGTACAAATATTCATCAGTGTCTGTTTAGATTTTATTGTATCAAGAATGCTTCCATTAAAGAAGAGTGTTCATATGTGCAATATTCTGATAATCTCACGCGTTTCAATCAAGGTTTCAAATCTAACTTTCTTAGCAGCATCTGTCAAGAGTAAATACTACAAGCCTCTCGCGACAAGAACGGCGACTCTCATAATCCTGCTGGTAGCCACATTACTGCTCATCGCATTGCTCGAATGTTCTTGCCATGTGATTCCACAACACTCCGGGTTTGGGTCTAGTGCAGAAGAACTTGTCAACATTACTTGTTCGAATTTGGATGAGAGAGATGCAGATATACATCAAAAAAGGGCTGGAGAAGCCAGTCTTTCGAATGAGATAAGCCTTTCTACTTCAGTAGGCTCTGCAGCATCTCCTTCTTTAGCTACAAATTTAACTCCAATGCCTTCATCTAGAAAGTCTACCACTCATACAGTTCCTTTGACGGGTGCCGGGTCTTCAGATTTGACTTCTAAGGCCACAACAACCATACCGGTGTCAACTCTGTCTTGTGCTACGTATTTGGCTCCTGGTACATCCCTTCTCACAAGTATCAATGCTTCGTATCTGACTCCAATTACAGATAAATCTACCCCCGTAGATTCGTTTGCTCCAGATAGCACATATTTGTCTCCAGGAAAAGGCATTACAAGTACAACAGATGGATCATATATGACTCCAGGCTCTACCAACTCATGTATGTTTTACATGGTTTCTTATTATGAAAACTTCGAATTGTTTAAACCCCAAACTATGATCTCCGCTTACTGTAAAATTGATTAGTCCCAACAGAAGCATTCAGCACAAGTGCACCTGGGATGATTATTTCATGTAAGTCTGGAAAGAAAAGTCTCAAATGATCTGAAAAATGGTCTCGAATCATTGGCGCTAATTACATGTAGATACTAAATCCACAGCCCCATCGCCAACTATGGTGCCTGTGACTAGTGAATATGTTTCAACAATCACGGTCTCTCAACTCACCACAGTATCTATCACTAGTGACTATGTTTCTACTATCTCTATTCCAAATCCTACCACCGCAGGCAAGGGAACATCACCTAGCAATCAAAATACCGCAGTAAATAAAACCCCATTTACCTCCATACAACGAGTTTCGGATAGCACCACTATCGAAGTAATCACATTTACATCAACTGCTCGTGATCCTGACGGGACATTAGTGGACCTGATCATCACATCGTCATCTCTGGTAAGAATAGTACCGTCAACAAGCAATGGGTCTCAGAATGGGCCAATGACAAACAATCCCATCTCCGCACCTACTGCGACGGTTACGAATGACTCAAGTATGTTAGTAATTGTATCAATGTTCAAAAGCGTCTATGAAAGTACCATCTTTCCCACTAGCTCTGGTACTACTGTCGACAGACCTGTAGCGATGAGTGCTGAGTCAAGTGGAACTTCTGTGTATCATAGCAACGGCGCAGTTACTGCACCAGATCAGATCACTTATCGACAATATCTCACAGCATCATTTTTACCACTTTTCTTAGCCAAATTTTATGCGATTCCATGGCGCATTCTGGAAAATACAGTCCGATATATGGAACCCTTCTATCAACTAAGGCCATTCTCACATTCTACAGAGTCTGAAGCTATACATATAGACTACGAGAGTCCATCGATATTCATTCTCCCTTTCAAATCCTTGTCCCGGAAACACTTTACAATATTCGTGACAAGTTTGACCTCAATCATCATGCTTGCAGTCGCACCGCTTGCTTCACAAGTCATGATAATAGTTGAAAGTAATTATTGCGTATGAACTGACCTTAACACTTGCGATAGCTGGGGAATATATCCCAATTTTGCACGACTTCTTGAAGGACTACTAGGTTCCATTGCAATATTTACACTTTTCTTGATATTTGCGCCGAAATAGTGGTATATACAGTGAGCCATTGAGCTTAGTTGGGCTAGCAGTCATACATCGCAAGACTCCCCTTTCATTGCAGGCAATAAACGATAGCCAGACAAGATTAGAAGAAGAGGAGATTCGCATCCCCACTCAAGGATATACATTTTTGATGACAGCAGAAAGAGAGATGGCCCGTACTACACAAGATTCAGCTCTCTTGAGGTCCAAGAGACGAGAAGATTCGAAGAAGACATTCCTATCAAAAGTGCTGAAAGGAATCAGGGCTCGACTACTTCACATTTGCATGGTATGCTTTGTTTATTATGCGGCATTCTTGGAGTAGTAGCCGTATACTACCAAACAGATGCGAATACGGGATTCAGTCGATTCATGAATTCACAAGGATTCGGAGTTCGGTTCTTTATTACGGCTCTGGGAACGGGAACCAATCTTCTGTGGTCGCGTGTTGATGACGGTTAGTTTCCAAATTCGCGAGAAACTGGTTCTCTCAAGATAGACGGTAATTACTGACTAGAAAATAGATTTCCGTAAGATGGATCCTTATCATCAGCTCCTTCGTGGCAACGCCAAGCCTTAGAACTCCATCTTAGCTCCTGTGCATATGAGTCCCTATTCAGCTCTCATTCCTTCCATCGGAAGGAAACATTATCTCGTCTCTCGGATTTCATTTTTTTCGATTCTGTCAGAATTCCTACCAATAACTCTGGCAAATATACCATACAGTAATACAGAGACGCGCTTAGTGCCCCTAACCTGTTTTTATCTCGCCATGGCTATACTTTCGCTCATGATTATTAGTGTTATCCTACTCCTCCTTAGATCTCGCCCTGGTGTCAAGAGTCTTCCCAAAAAGCCTTGCACAATTGCAGCAAGGCTAGAGTATCTAGACCCAGCTGCCGAGGTGAACATTTCGAACTTATTGAGAAGTCTTGATGGATTAGCCTCACTCGAAAGAGAGGAGAGAGATGCACGGATAATTTCAAGGGGTAAACTATACAGTATGGGTATTGGTGAAGACGGGAAATTAATAATTGATGAAGATGAGAGGATTGTGGGTAAATGGAGGAAGGAAAATCGTGACAGTGAAAATGTCTAATTGTGAATGCCTCTGATGATGTCCAGAAACACTTATTTAGATATTAGATACAAGATATGTTCAAAACACATGGAGAATAGATTGGTGGCTATGATTGTCATGAAATGGTTTCTGGCAGACACCTCATGCTGTGTTCCGTTAGTTGGGTGCGGGAGGTGGCACATTCATTCACCCGATACATGACGGATTTGAGACAATCATGACGGATGAGAGCATACGTAGAGATTATTCGGATACAATCAGTTTATGTCGATTTTGATATGATACTACTACTATAATAACTGGTTGGTAGTACTAGATGTAAAAAGTAAGAGGAAATTAGGAATACCAATTTCGATGCCTTGGCTCTCAAATGACCAAAACTCCTAAAAGTCTAAATTATATGTATATTAACTTAAAACTACAAACAATAAAGCAAATATATACAAACCACACAGACAAACATCCAAGTCTAACTTCCTCCTCCGCTTTCTTTCACGCAAATGAAGCATCGTGCAATGCGCGAACCCCAGTCTCCTCTTCCAATTCCTCCCACAAAGCCCACTTACTACTTGGGTAGCTCGGTTCATCCTTCCATGCCCAATCAAGCCTGAGCCATTGTGTGTGCTCGGGTAGTTCACCTTCAAACTTCGCCCAGCTGGCTGTGTCGGAATCTAGCAGTTCTTCAGCTAGCCCAACATCCCATCTGGCGCCCATTTGCTCATCAGTCAGGCCATCGTAGTCCCCCACCCTACCATTGTAGAAAATTGCTTTCGCCAATTTACTTATAAGTTTACTAGGCCAACCGCCTTTATTGAGAACGAATGCCGAGAGTCGGGCAGACAGTTCATCAGCGAGACCGTCTTCCTGCATTAGCAGCCACGACTTTCCCGGCTGTCTGTCCTTGTTGTCCTTGTAAAATTGAAGCTTGGCTTCAGTAAGTAGTCTCTCACGAATATTTTCTGCCTCCGTAAGTTCAGAGGATTCTGTAACCTCTTTGTCCTTCGAAAAGAAACTAAAATGTTTAATTAGTATTGAAATAGAATGTAAATTGACAACGAGATACTTACTACCATAATTCTAGACCGACGGGAGAATGCATTGGACCATCGACATGAAAACGTTCAAGCTTGAGGCCTTCTCTCAGAGCTTGAAATAACCCCTGAAACGAACCTCGACATAGATAAATATGACTCAATGTTAGATGTCGTAGGGAAGAGGTGTGCCTAAGGAGAAAAGCGGTCAAATCTTTCTCGCATAAGGTCATGTTATTGACTCGTAAGCGAGTCAACGAAGGCCAGGTAAAGTTCCCCAACACCTTCCTGAGAGGCACATATTCGTAAACATTGAAATCGCAGTACCCGCCGGTAAGCAATCCCAGATGTAAAGTCTCCAAATTTGGCGCTAATTGCGCCGCCTTCCACAGCCCAGTCCAAGATCTCTTGCTCATTGCAAATCCGCTTATTGGTTGTTGCATTCCGTCACACAACAGCTCTAGACTCTCAAGATCACGGAAAGGCTTCAGAGTATTCTCAAGCTGATTTAAATCTTGTGTGAAAAATGCGGTAGGGGCTGAGTCGTGAACAAAACGACGGACTTTTACCTTGGAATTGTGTGCAGCTAGCATAACTGTCTCCAATTCTCTTGTCTTCCAGAGGCCTCCGTAAGCTTTAGGAAGGGTGACTTTCGCCCATGCGCGGGTCAAGGCTTCCGACTCGAAATTAGGAATGCTGGTCGAGAAGCGAATACAAGTGCATTCTTTAAATCCTTAAATGCCTTGGTCATCCTTGTAAGGTCATTGTAATTTTGAGCTGCCTTGTTCCATGATGTATACCACTGTATACAAGGTTGGTTAGTGAATGTATCGATTTTAGAATAATCAGTGTCGCTAAACTCAAAACAGGGATCAGGGGGAACGATGCAAGCAAGCAATTAGCAGCGTAAGAAAAGAGAACTCGGGTGACTGACAACAAGGTATTCGGATAGGATTTCCCAGATATCGATGGGCTCCATTCCAGCATTTTGTTCCACATTCCTGCCTTCAGCATCCCATTTAAAGGATTCCCTGTATTCCTTATGTAGAACACGATATATGCCTTTTATAGGCACAAACCCCTTCTCGAATCTGATCTCCTGAACATTTTTTAATGTTCTCAGGTTTTCTCTAGAGATCACTTCCAACCTTTCAAGATCTAGTCTATTGGATTGGAATGCGAAAGTTTGGATAAAGTGTTCAGAAACAAGTACTGCATATCGATTGGAGCTCAACCTGAAATTTTTGAGATCCTTGGTTTTTAGATAGCTGACTGTTTGAAGCCAGATCTCGGTAGGTATTGTTATAGCATAGTTATTGTTGGCTGCTGAAGTTGTTGTATTATTCTTCTTAGAAGCCAACTGATCCTGCATAATGGTTAGCATTATATCAGGTAGTCAGAAGTGAAGAAAGCTATCAAACCACTTTTGACTTGTTTTGCAGTTGTTCTTCTGATTTCCCTGATTCTGATTTGGTTAGGTCATCTACTTCTACTATGAGCCCCGCAAGCTCGAGTACATTCTTCGTGGGCGTCGACATCATTTCGAAATTTCGTGAATTCTCTTCTTCGTGATGGGTGTTTGGTTATTGTTTTGAACTTGAAATGAGAAAAATCCTCAAATTTATATTTCGTGCAAATCATAAAGAGGGCTAAAGTAGTTCATGCAAGTCGAGAACTAGTGATATTCGTTCACGATTGAATAAAGATCGCCAAAGATTTCACCCCTTTCATTGGGTTGAAGAACAGATTCACTTAGAAGTGTCATTACAGCCAAGAACTGTCAAAATTAAAGTTCAACAGCATATTCCAGGGCAACACTAAAGATGAAATCTAATCAACTCAATAGATCTAGCACGGTGTGCTAAGAAAATCTGAACAATGAAATGATGGTAGTGTTGTACTAGATCTCGCTGGACTCAAAATACCTAACCTTATTTAATATTAAAAGATACTTATGCGGGTTATAAAATCTCGGATTTTGCTTGCGAGAAAAGCTAGATCCAATATCTCGGAGTCGAGAGTCACGGGAGTCTCGAACCATGAAAAATTCTATCGTTATCTGCCAATTGTGCTTGGAAAGGTGAAGTGTTGAGCAACTTGCGAGGTTGCCATCAATTTTACTAAAGTCGTACTAGACGAAATTTATGGCCGTACAACCTGGAGAAAGAGATAGATTACTCACCAAGATGCATATTATTGATTAATTCGTCACATGACAAATTTCACACTTCTGTCAATCATCTTTTAAGGTTTACGAGTCTCACCAATGTAGCATTTTAGGCTTGGCTAGCGCTTGGCCCCCAATACAGACTTTCTTCCCAAAATGGCAAATGCATGGATCATGCTTATACATGTACAGGGCCATTGGTAGTCTACAAATCATCTCTACAAGTCCTTAAGCGAATGAGATGTGCTTTCTGTCATCTTCCTTGTGCGGCTGAAGATTTCTCATAGTTCGAGATGCAGAGAAACTTCTGGGCTCCTGGCCTTTGGCATCGCTAAGGATTTTTCCCTAACAATTCTTTTCCATTGTATTGGTACGACTGAATTAGCGAGATGAAAGGTAATATATTTTCCCCTCATATTGGGTTTAGTAGTGAATACCCTCACACATGGCTGAAGGTACTGCCCAACTCGCCGAGTATATAAGAGGGAGTAGGTAGTCTCTGCAAACTTTCCAGTGACTTACAGTGAATGAACATTAAATCATTAATCTGATATAATCAACTGGAGACAATTCGAATCAAAAATACTCACACCTCAAAATGTTGAAATCGTCATATGATGCCGTGCCACAAACCCCACTGTCTCCGGGAACGCCTTTAACACCTTCGACACCTGGAACCCCACAATATAACGACTCATATCCTTTAACGGCGCGAGATCCAAGTCATCATTATCCAGCATCACCTCCTCCAAATAATCATTATAGTCGATTGACTAAGGAAGCTCACCTCGAGCCAGACAATCCTGTAACCAGTACACTACCTACAAGTCTCCTTCATCGGGATCTGATGAAACAAGATCAAGTAAGCAAAACTACTTCATAATTTGAGTTCATAATTAACGTTATTGGTCTATAGAAACTCAAGCGCCGTATCCGTATCCTCCGATTCATCTCCCGTATCCTCATAACTGGTCTCACCATAGCGATAGCCGTAGAAGAAGGCAGAACACTCCTAAACTTCCTGGAAACTCACAATGATATTCGAAGCCCACCTGGATCGCCAATACCCCGCGGGCCTTGGGCTCTCCAGACACAACTTTGGTCAGCCGTCCTTCTTTTCATCACTTGCGTTGTCACAGCGATTCTCGGGTTGGTTTCGGTTATCTCTTATCTTATTTCCATCAAAGCCGCAAATTCTATCAGTAGTATGAATACTAAGTTTGGTATCGCAACCGAAAGCATTCATATTGCGACTTGGATTGCAGTGGCAACAGCTTATCGAGTTGCTAAGAATGGAAAGGATCTTTGGGGGTGGGCCTGTAGTCCACTGGCTGAAAAGATCCAGCCAACATTTCAGAATGTCGTCAATTTTAAGAATGTTTGCGACAGAAGCGTAAGTCTAAGATCTGTTCTGGCTTTTCAAAAACAGATGCCTAATGATTCCTGTGAGTAGGGTGTCAATTTCAAACTCTCTATTGCAAATTCGGGTTTGCAAGTTGCAAGTCTTGGGATATGGATTCTTGTATACAAGAGGATGAAAATTCTTCAATGGTTGAAACGAGCAGAATCCGAGCCCAAGTTCTAGAAATAAAAGGGCCTAGCAGACAGAAATGTTTGTCAAGAACCGAGATTGCTGGTTATTATGTACATGTAGGCTTGTAAGACATCAAATGTAAAGATTATTCCAAATATATTCGAGGGATCAGTGAAATAATCAAGAGCTTGATAATAGGGACATCAAGATGTTTACAATGTTTACAATATTCTAAACACCTATCACTTCCGATTCTCATAACACACGTTTCTCTACAAAATTCCCCACATCACTCCCTCATTATCCACGAAACTCAACGAGCAGTAGTCCACTCTCTATCCCCTTCTCCCTCTCTCATCCCATAATCACAATTCTCAAACCTCTCTACAAAATTGCTATTTTCACTATCAATCCATCCATCCCTAACCAATCTCTCCTTCGAACAACACCTCACCTGTACCTGAATCGTAAGGCTGATTTTGTTACACATAAACATAGTGAGAAAATCAGAGAGATCTAGGATTAGTACCTAAGCCTAGGTAGTTTTAGCAAGCCAAGAGAGATGCTTAAAATGTAGCTACCGGGAAGTTGTATGGAAATATAAAACTTGATGAAAGTTATCTATAAAAAAATTGCATTTTATACATATACACATATGTATACAAGCATTGAAATTAGACATCGCGTCTTATTACATAAACAGAAAGAAATACTCGCACAGTAAGACCACCACCTGAAAATCTCTCAATCCCAAGAACCCCCCATCAAGATTCCTCTTCTACATTTCAATAACCACCAGTCTATAGGTCCATCCAAGGATATTCCAGAAAAGAAAAGACTCCACAAAAAGAATTAAATTTCACAAGTCCCCATTAATCTTCAAATTCCATGAGACCAACACCATCCATCTACTTGTAATTTTTTGCTACAAGAAAACCTTGTGAACTCCAAATCAACATGAGCATTATTCAAGAAACCTCCTCCGACTCCTCTGCGACCAAAAAAAAAAAAAAAAATGGATTAATCATACATATCTCCCTCCACTCACCACAATCCACACCCATCCAATCCTCTCCTTTCAACAACCAGCCCATAGTACATGCACTCTCCAATCTCTAAACCCCCACAAACCTAAATTTTCCCATCCCATCCCATCCCATCTCATCCCCTAACCCCCAACCCAATCCCAATCCCCGCACTCGGTTCCCCCTTTCCCCACACCAAATTACCCCAGACCAAACCAATCTAACCTAGCGCACTAACCACCCTCTACCGAGCAAATACCGAGGATAGCGTTGCCGGGGGCCGAGTACGTACCGTGCCGTACAGCGAGCGAGTAAATATGTTTTTAGCGCAGATGCCTACCCGAGGATAAGGCGTGCGTATATATATATATATCTACTATCCAACTTCCCCTCTCCCATTTCTCAAAATCCCACCTCATTATCGTCTCACAGCGTTGAGAAAGGAAAATGTATCATTCCAATATTAAAACCATGATATATGCTGGTATCTAATCAATTCATTCATTCTATAATAAGACCTGCTAACTGAGCAACTTTTGTAATACAAAACACAACGCCTCAAACCCATCCATGATGTGGTCTGGCAATCTATCTTCATCTTCTCTTCATTATAGTCTATCCCGGATCCTCAGTCGCCGCCCGAGCGCAGACCATACACCACAGACCCATCATTCTCATTCAACATTTAATACAAAAAATTTGAATGCAGATATCGAATCATTCATCGAGCACCAACCCAGCCCAACCCAACCCAACCCAACCATATATAAGAAGCGACGCCATTTTTGATGCAAAGACATAATTCCCAAGAATTGGGTCTATCATCATGATTCAAGTCTCGTCCATGTTTAACATCAAATTTTGAATAACGAGACGAGTGTCCATCGATAGTACCTCGGAATCTCAGATCCGAACGCCAATTATTTCCCCATCCCATGCGTATTGGCGCCAAATTTGCCCATTAAGGGCTTCATCAAAAGCTATCCGACCGAACCGTTTCCCAGTACACCATATACCAAGTCTTACTCAGGACTGCCGGCTTCCACCGGCCAAATTTGGGAATGATCGAATGAAGAAAACTTGGCACCTCAAACCATTAAACATGCTTAAATGCCCAGAACATCCATGTAAGGTTGATCGAACAGCGTGAGATTATCCCCAGGTTGAGGACTAGGCATTCTGCTACCGAATCCCGGAATCTCTCTACTGAATAGATCCATATCATAAAATCCTCCCGATTCACCACCATCATTATAGTTGATGTCTAAGAATTCAAACATATCATTTGGATCATGGGAGACCTTCGAGCCTGTTCCACCAAGAACTGCGTCACTATCTGGAGGCGAATGAGCAAAGTGACCATTGTATATCGCAGTTGAACTATCAACGAGAGTTCCCAATGACTCGAAACCATTTAATTGAGTGTCAACTGGTGGTGTAATTCTTTCATCCATAGAGCGTTGTGCGCGTTCGAGCTGTGCCCGCTTCCTCTCGTATGCCAAAGCCGCTTTGCGCTTAGCATCTTCACGTCTTGCCGTCTCTCTAGCACGGCCTATAATTTCCTCCATGCCTGCTTTTCGAACGGCTGCCTCTAAGAATTGAGTAGCGTAATCCGCTGAAGAGTAATTATCGCGCAAACTCTCGAGAACAGTCATACATAGGCAAAAGCCTTCTAGAGCAGGCTGTCTCTCATTCTCCTGTGGAGACCTGACCAACAATAAATGAATAATGATAGCTGGAAGCAAAGCTGTCACGCCTGTAGTAGGAAGGTATCTCTCCAGATCATAATTGTGCATATCATGAACAATGTTCGTAGTCCCAATAGCAGCGTTGGTCACCACTTCACGTGAAAGCGCGAAAAGCGTTTGTGGTTCCGGTTGATTTGGCCCTGCAGGTAAAACTCGTGGTCTGTGCAAGGCAGAGGTCGCAGTGAAATAAATCATATGTAACAATGAACATGCCACAAATAATGGTTGCCCACTGTTTCCTTTTCTCAACTGATTCGAGTAGACACATGCTTGGGGAAGATTTTTCTTCCATAAATTGAGTGCCAGATCGCATTGCTCGACCTCTTCTGACGACGCCGACTTCTTGGGAAACAACATAATCTGTGACGTAGTATTTTCAGATTGACTGGAAGCACTTTGATGTCTTCCGAGGACCGAGTATTGCGCCACCAAGATTTGGCTGATACATAGACACAATTCAGCTTTGGAGATACACATGAGAGCCAACTCTCGTTGAGCCTCAACATCTCTTAACAAAGAACATTTCGAAGAAATTATTGAAATCCGTGGATCGAGTGCTTTGATCTCGAAATCACTTTCAACCAGCATTGGTACGTCACAATCTTCATCCTTGACCCTAGTCGGACGTCTCATTCCCAACGCGATGAGTCGGTCTCTCATAAAACATGACCACCATACACGTTTTCTTAGTTTATGATCAGCATCCATTCCTTTCGGATCCCGATGCAACGCAAGCGTGTATGCATGATCAATCGCTCTGCCCATCCAATGCCAAGTGTCTTTATGATCTTCGGGCGTTTCGTACCAGTATGTCATAAGAAGAAGAGATTGCACTACAGTTAGCATGTCATTTTCGTAGTCTAGATCATACAGAACCTAAACGTAGTCAGTATTGCTCAAAGTAAGCCCATGCTAGCTTGTTACATACTCTGGCCCTCTGGAAAAATGCTTTCCTTGCTGCTTTCCTCGTACGATGCCCAGCGCGCTTCAAGCTTTCCATGTCCACAAAAGCTGTTCCGGAAAACATTATTGATTGGAAAAGCAAGAGACTCATTGCGCCAGATCCCCCTTCATCATTGATTATCTGTAAAACTTTGTGTAATTCTAGAAGTGGCATATACGGATAAATGTATTCGATGAAGGCTTGAAGCAAAGCGTTTCGTAAAGGAGGTTCGGGAATAAGTAATGCGCTTTTCGCCCACAGGTAGTCTATATCGACAGAGGTCATTTTCGAAGGAAGGGGGTTGATATATGCCGGAAGGGAATGTTTCAATGAAGGAGGTGGGGAGGATGCCAGACGCGTGCGAACTAGATCGCCAGTCATAGAAGCTCGATGCGCAAGCTGTGCCAGCCTTTGCCCATCAATATCATCGCTTTCTTTTGAATGAAGGGCTGACTGGTCTGGTATTGTTAGTATATTATCCAGCACAAATCGTGTTCTGAACGAGCCCCTGCTTACAGATTGAATGAGGCACATGCTCGTGTAAATGCTGGGATTGGGATGTAACGCTGGGCCCAGATGCCCGTCTTATCTCATTATTTGACGCTTGTTGGGAATATACAGTACCGTCCGTGTAGGCTTGGAGGGGAACTGCTTCGGCGGCGATATCGCTACTACCTCGTTTGGTTCTGCTCGTTGCATATGTCAATAAAACATACAAATTTAAAATTATGGCTTTAACCGTCTGTATAACTAACCTTCTCCTTTTGCTTCCCGGGACTAAGCATTGTATTCCATCAATTGCGCAGTTGTTACATACTCTTTCTCCAGCGTCATTGACGCGCTCACTACGCTCCACATCACACCGTACTTTTCGACTTCTACAATTTGTACATGCGATTGAAGAACGCTTTTTCTTTTCGGGAACTGCCGTTTCTCCTCCATCTAATGACTTCCTCTTTTTCGACTTAGCACCGGGAGATTGTGGTTGTGATAATTGGGCTCCGGAAGGTTCTCCCATTGCCAAATCTCGTTGCTCCTCGTCGTGCACAGCGGAGTGCAACAAGCTCAAAGATGCGGGATCCATTGTGTTACTGCTAGAATTGTGTGAGACAAGAAAATGTTATTGACTAAGTACTTTTGGGGAGTACAGGAAGCATGTGAAAATCGACCAGGTGTAGAAAAGCCAATAATTATGTAGACGAGAATGAAGGGGTCTGTCTGGCATGTGATCTGAAGATAATAATACTGAGATTGTATATTTAAATTTTGGCTTCTGATTCCACACTAGTAATATCCCAAACTAGAATTAATGATAATGATATGACCGAAGAGAAAATTAAAAACGATCGAAAGGTGTGGAAGGGAGCTCCCAACTATATAAAGGGTGTAGAAATTGTAGAGGACACTAAAGAAATAATATACCTAGCACCTGGTATTTATATTTATTGGAGAACTCTTTTTTTGTGGAGGACAGAGCAAGGATAAAAAGCTTCTATCATGAGGGAAGTTGGGAGATCGCAGGCATATGAGACTAAGTAGAAACAGAAATTTGAATCGCGTGGATCAAAATCTTATTAATATCTAATAAATATTCCTGATAAGTTTAAACATGACGGTACTTCGCACTCAAACGTTAGTTTTGACTTATAATGAAGGGTATTTCTTAATACACCTGCACCTACCGGTAGGCCGAGTACCGGTACATACCAAAGGCAGATAGATACCTACCAATTAGAACTGCTCCAAGTTCATCTATATAAAGCCTGCTGTACTTCGTGTGGAGAGCTTAGAAATATTCATGAATTGCACAATGTGTTCTTCCTCGTCTGAAACTCATCTAAAAAGTTGGACGATCTGAAAAGAACCTGATAGCATTTTCATGCTTCCTTCATTTGTTGTATCAATAACTTCTCCCCACCAAAGCTAAAATCCCCTCGATACCCTCCTACTCCGCACAGTTCTTCTTAAGAGCTAAGGAAGTTAATAGTATCCAATTGGATCTAAGGCATTGTTATTCTGGCCTAGATTTGAAGCCTCATATCAAACAAAATTCATGGACGATAGCGCAAATAGTAACCCTTCCTGGAATCCCCCGCTCCCCCTTGAAAAGAATGGCACAAGAGTCAAGGATTCATTTACTGGGCATCCCACCTCCCACATCTCCGCAAAAAGACGAAAAATATGGAGATTGAGGTTACGAGTTAATGTAAGAAAAGAAAAGGTACCTAAACGCCCTTTTCGCACAGCAACGGCTTATGTCGATCAACGGCAATGTAGGATGCAACGGGTATGTGACCATGTGGCATTCGAAATGTTAATCGGTATTAGAAGTTAATGGACAATGTTTGCGATTGAGGTACCAGCAGTTAGTTACCTATGTCTCAACCTCTTTTTCTAGAAATAGAAAGAGAAAATGTTTCCTAGGTATCCTTATCGGTATTAGTTTCTTGACCCCAAGTAAGGACTTGCCCCACCGTCGATGCTTTGAGCGGCTTTGAGCGGAAATGGAACACTTACCTAGGAGCCTAGTAATCACTCAATCACTTAATCAGAACAATTGGAGCAAAATAAGAGGAAACCCAAACTAACAAGGGAAGATTTCCGATCATTTTGTCATGGCTTTCGTGTTCCTTCCATTTCAATTTCGATACCTTCAACATCTTTAACCATCAGCGAATATACGAGTAATAAGATTCAATAAATCTCCGGCGGCCTGCTTCCCCATGAAGAAATTTTAACAATATAATCAATCAATCTAGCTGCACCTGTCGGAAAGAAAAGTTTGACATATCCCCAGATGTATATTCTCAATTATGAATTCGGAAAAATGCCTTTCACTTTCAATCTTCTAAGATTTGGCAATAAGCCATCAAAAAATCGCTCACACGACGCGTTTCGGCGCAGTGGAGATTCTCATTTGATAATACTCGGTCTTGGCTCCCAAGTAGGCAATGGTAGAATTTGTGATTACCGAGCTTAACCGGACAAAAGGGGCGTGCACCAGCACCGGGCACGTGTACTTTCGTAATCTTGAGACAATTAATTTATGATGAACAAAAAGATGTGCATGTGATGGACGGATAGATGGACGGACGTTTGATGGAGGATAGATGTCTACGTCCGTAGGATTTGATAGATCTTCCTCAGGAGTCAGGGGTTTATATAGGAGTATGAATACGGTTTATCCGGCTATCGTCCTCGGGATTCCCGTGATGTGGATGAACATGGTGTCTGTCGGCTTTTCTTGCCAATACTGTGAAAGTGCTAGATCTTCAATGGTAATGGTTCTGGACAGACCCGTCTTCGCCATCTAAGAGCTGTCTTTTGAAAAGGGATGATGAATCTGGTTGACGAGTCACGCTAGTACTAGCCATCCGTACCTTGATAGATTAATGATGGACGTCAAGGTTCTTTATGAAAATTATATAAGAACTTACATATATACAGAGTATACGGACGGAGTACTTATGGCTGGATTATTCTAAAGGTTTCACTTCTCTGATGAGTCCATACAACATATACTACTACATAGAGGTCACAGGACACAACTGCCAAATACTATCGAACTCTCTTTGCCAAAGATCACCAGCAGAAATAGACAGATCAGCATTATAGTCTCTACAGAAGAAGTGTAGGAGCAAATGATTTACCAAAGGCCTCATTCAATTGGAGTTCAAGCCGGACTATCTACTCCAAATTGTAATTCCTTCCTGACGGCATTGTTCACGCTCACTCAATCGATCAATACTGTAGTACGCATTGGGTACTATTTGAGTTTATAGCAATCTTGGGATTTTTGTCGTTTTGGTTGGTAGAAAGACTGAACGTTCGGACCCTGTGGACGTGCTTCTCAAAAAAATATGAATCAAGCAACACATATCTACCGTACCCGTCTACACATGTGAAATCCAAATTTCATATCTCAGAGTTGGGAAAACAGTCTTCTCTTATCTTTCTCTTTCCGGAACTTTTACTCCCCTCTTCATCCACCATTTCATGCAAAGAGTTCTCAATCTGGTCAAAGAGATATCTATCTTATGCCGCTATGGTGTGGTTGCCGTATTACCCCTTCACTCACGTCACCATTTTTAATCGCCTTCCACATTTTATCATGACGTCGATTGTCGATTTCAACTATTATTCGGAGATAGTACTCTCAACCATAAACCATCAACTCTATCTGCGATAATTCGGTGATATCGATGATCCTTCGATGATTTCGGTCAATTGTCATGTGTATAAATGCCATGATATTTTCTTGGCAAAGACTACTTGTCGTTCTAGAATTCCATTTTCTAATACATGGTAATTCATTCTTTCCCTTCCCAATTGGCTCTTTCCCCATTATAGGAATTTTGGATATGAGAAGAATGACCTCATTCATTATTTTTTGCGGCTCATTGCTCCTGCAGCTTTGAATTAGTAGCATATGAGGACTAGGTAGGATTTATCTTGTTTGTTGACGTGAATTGACGTGAATTCGATATTACAAATTACAAATTCGAACGATTATAATAACTTGAATCCCGTCTGTTTGATGTTTGAAGAAGCAGAAGAACAACAGCAAGAAATTCAAGCTTACCATCGAACACTCCATCAACACTCTTCTACGCAATTAAACCAGTTTAATCGTTTCATCCAAAGCAGTCGATCCTCCAATATGTCTTCAAGCGTTCCAGACCAGATCGAGGGATTTACTATCTCCTCCACCAAGAACTGGAGTGATTTCAAGAAGGCTAAGGTATGTTCCCCCTCAACCATTCAAGTAATTCAAAGAAAAACAACTCTCCTCGTTGGGGTTGCAATCCGGGCTCATCAAGACACTCCACATCATACTCTTTACTAACAACTCTATTAGTTTCCCGCCAAGAAGTTCGAAGCACATGATGTCGATATCGTCAATGAGGTTTGTAATCCTTTACATATTCTGTTTTCTCAGTTCATTCCTTGATAATCTGATGATGGTTTGCTGACTTACCATCTGGATATAGTGCTGTGGAGTCTGCGGTTCTGACGTTCACACCATCACTGGTGGTTGGGGCGATCTAGCCACTACCCCTCTTTGTGTCGGCCACGAAATCATCGGAAAAGTCCTCCGAGTCGGCGAGAAGGTAACACTCGTTAAGCCTGGTGACCGTGTTGGAGTTGGTGCTCAAGTCCAATCCTGCATGCAATGTCCACAATGCAAGAGCGATAACGAAAACTACTGTCCCAAGATGGTTGACACATATATGGCACCTTATAATGAGGATGAGGGTCACAGTGATCAGCCCATGAAGGACAGTAACGGAAACCAAATCTTCTCGCAAGGAGGTTATTCCAGTCATTCGAGAGTTCACGAACAATTCGTTTTCAATGTTCCAGACGGACTTGCATCGACTGATGCCGCACCAATGATGTGTGCCGGTCTCACCACATATTCGCCTCTTGTCCGTGCTGGCACAGGACCTGGCAAGAAAGTTGCAATTCTTGGTATTGGTGGACTTGGACATTTTGGTATTCTCTGGGCTAAAGCCTTGGGAGCCGAAGTCTGGGCTCTATCCCATTCCCCAAACAAGAAAGAACAAGCTTTGAAATTGGGAGCTGATCATTTCGTTTCCACCCAAGACAAAGACTGGCAAAAACCTCTTGCTTTCACTTTCAACTTCATCCTCAACTGCGCAGATATGACCAATGACTTTGATCTCACTGCTTACATGTCTACTCTTGCCGTCAACGGAGAATTCCACAATGTCGGTCTCCCAGATAAGCCACTTCCTGAATTGATGGCACAAGATTTCGTTAGCAATGGTTGCAAGATCGCTGCATCACATATTGGTTCGCGCAAGGAAGCTCAAGCTATGTTGCAATTGGCAGCTGATAAGAAGATCAAGCCTATGATTGAGACGATTGATATTAGTGAGGAGGGTTGCAAGAAGGCGGTTGAGAAGGTCAAGGTCAATGATGTCAGATACCGCATTACTTTGACTGGATTCGAGAAGGCCTTTGGTACTAAGGTTGATTACAACAATTAAATAATGGTAATGATGGAATGGGGTTCTAAGATTTTAAGAGATGGATGAGTGGGTTTATATCAATAATGGTTACACTGTACATTAGTTATGAAACGATAAAAGCAACGAAGATATTAGTGAAGCAACACTTAGTTTTGTCAATGGAGTACAAATTGCTTTCAACTGAATAAATCAAGTGACGGAATTGTTTTGACTAATGGTACTAAAGACCAAACAACATATAAAGATGCCATGGCAAGTACCAGGCGAGCTTGCAATAACATGTATTCCTCATATCTTCGTGGCCAAATACAAAAAGAGGGAACTGAAAAGCCTTTCTTTTGGATACAGATTAATTGGAAATGAGATGGATTTGACACTTCACTCATGTCAGGAATGAACGGGGGGAGTGGTATGTATATAGTGTAAGACTGTCACATACTCCCTAGATGGCGGATATATCATCCACAAGCTATCCATCTCCTACACGTTTTCTCACTCAGATATGCATCCCCCTTTTCCTCGATTCTATTAGTCGAAAAATATGTAAGTGATGAATGGGTGCGAGTGCGAGTGAGAGTGGATTCTCGGAGTAGTGATGGTGATGTGGATGTGCTTGGAAGTAGATGGATAGGAAGGGTGATAGTGGGGATAGACATTTGTGTTTCAGAGGGGAGAAGAGAAGAGAAAAGAAGAGAAGAGGAGAGATGGAATGGGATGGGATGGGATAGGATGCGTTGAGTTGAGTTGGGATAAGTTGGAATGAGATACAATACAACAGGATAGAAAACCCCCCATCCCATCTATGTGTGTATACACCTGATTTCATAGAAATGCAATAGACAATAAATGATACCACGATATCTACCTGACTGTATATATATATATATCTATGTAGAATAGTCGAGATGAATAGTTGAGATGAATAGTCCAAGAATTGCATACGCGAGGGAGAGGAATATCAGTGGATAAAGGAGGTACCTAGTAGCTATCTAAGTGAAAGGAGAGAGATATATATATATCTAGTAGATAGTAATCACAGTAGTATTGGTTTGATTCTCAGTTATAATTAATCTTCTTCCGATTTTCTCAGGTGATAGAGAGTAGGTAGGAAATACCTTGTGTTAAGGATCTAGACTCATAAAACTCGCTTCTAAGCTGTAGGATTTTAGTATGTGTATTCTGAGAGATAGTTTTGGTCAAAGATGCCTAGGTATTTGAGTTCGATACGATTCAAACATTACATCATCAAATGAGAAACAACGCCTAATAATATTAACATAAAAAGCTAGTTCCATTGTATAGATGATGTTATACAGTACGATTATTGGAATCCCTAGGTTGATGTAACTCCTTTCTTCAGCGCTCGTGGAAGATTTTCCTGACCAAGGTGTTATTCAACGCCTAATTAAAGATCAATACCTGGAAGATCTCCAAAATCAAGATGCCAGGCCTGCGGAGTCCATCGAAAGTCCATTTCCTGTCAGGTGACTTCAGGATCTAACTGTCCCGAAACACCCATCATCCTGAAACCATCATATATATAACTTTCCCCCAAATAAAGACCCGATCCTACAAGACTGAAATACTGTTTTGAGACAAATTGCGCCATTGGAATAAACACAATCATTCAGATCCACCCTCAAATTTTGCGCACAAAGGAAAAGATTATGATAATGTTCAATACGCTCCATATAATCGTTGCATCCATTTGCTCGCCCATGCGCACGAGTCTCAAAGAAATTAGCTTGTATAGCCTTCGAGCCTCCGCCATGCGAGTAAATGCAAATTGTTGTCCGGAGTCTTTCTTCGTGAGTAAAAGTTGTATCGAGGCTTAATATATTTCATTGCGGAGATTCGTTTTTGATTCTGTCGAGGGTTCTGAAGTTGCTTTCTTTTGCCAAGGGGCAGCTTCTGAGGAACTGCTTCGCTTACAACTTGAATAAATCAAATTCCTCTCTGCCCTTACTGACCCAATCATCTTCTAAACTGGCCTGAGAACCTCGACGGGGACAAGTTATATGCCAGTGCAGTATCATCTTTGGAATCATCGGTTCATCATATCCAACTTCAGGATTTCGATACTCTTTTTCGACCTCAGGACCCGACATTTGTAACCAATGTTTTCTTCTCAAACACCATTCTTGTGCTATGTCCCAAACCATTCCCATTCTAAGACCATCAGGACATGGCAGAATGACTGTTTGTCGCATAATTCCACTTCGATCATACCTAATTCTCTCTATCGCAAACTGATAGCAAGGAGGTTGGAATACGAGCATATTACGCCAGCTTGCATCGGCTCTCTGCTGTAATTGATGTTAGTAAGTTGCTGAAATGGTAGCTTTCAATGATAAATTAATTAGGACTGAGATAAGAAACTAAGTTATGCTACAGTATCTAAAGTAGAAGTAGATAAAAAAGTGGGAGGGAGCAGTCCCATAAATTGCAGACTTACAAAAGCGTCGAGATTTCGCTTCCATGGTAAAGTGTCGAATACGGTTGAGTCAAGTACATTACGATTCGTTATAAGATTGAAATCAAAAAAGATACCGAATTGTTTTTCTAAAAGATCTGACCATGTCGACGGTCCATTATGTATCGCAGGTCGAAACCATTGAGCTCTTTCAAGTGACGGCGAGGTAAGGGCTACCCCCCAACTTCTGCACACAAGTGGAATTGTGGATAAAAGACAAGTCTGGGGAAGATAAGATAAGACTTCGTGGAGAAGCTCTGGTATTGAGAACACTCTTGTTGCTGCTGAGGTTTCAGTCATGATGAATGAAATAGATTCGCTTTTATGTGATTTGAAATATTTGATGTAATGAAGGAAAGCTTTTAAAAGTATATAGGATATGAAATAAAGATAGAAAATGCGACAATACCAGTGTCAGCATCCCATTGGTGTTGTCTTCCGGTAGATCATCGCATGTATGTACGGGACCAATAATCCCTTGTTCCATTCATGCGGAGGTTGGTGCGGGAAACCTTGATGGACAGCTGAATGTGAACAAACGATTCGAGCACACGACACACGTCACTGACTCAATATATTGAGAGGGGAAGGGATTGTTCTTGGCAGTAATGTCGAATGTGTAAATTTTGATTGTCAACTATACTGCGAGATGATGATATTCGTAATTCCTAACGCCGCCTTCCTGGGGTATCTTGCTATCTTATAAGGGTTGGAAAAAGGTTGGAAAAGCGACTCATCATTTGGTATTCGTGCGACCTTTTCCTTTTTCATTGGTCGATTTCGCTTTCTCTTGATCGACGAAATCCTTGATTATATCGTGTAAGGCATCATTTCTTCTTGTAACGAGTAACACATCATCGGTCGTTATGGTTGATCGGCCAGCGTGTCGGGAGAAACTTTCGAGATCCATCGTTACATTCTCTAAGATGTATCTCATTAAAAAGGGATTGCTTGATAGATAAGGATGGAGACAACATACCTATTTGATGCCATACCATCTCAGTCAATGCTCCTATGAATTGATTCGTAGCATTTGAATTCAGTCGTACGGCTTCTTCTTCCACGATCTTTCCAATTGAAAACCAAAGAGCTGCTTTGAGTCGCTGCGAGTTATATTGTCAGTAACATGAGAAATATGAGGCTTTCGATGTACGATTACTCACTTCATGGAGTTCATCATCAATCTGAGGCATCTTTGAAGAGATGATACGGTATCGTAAGTGGTAAAGTCAAGTAATAAGGTCAAAATGTCAATACTTCGAGAATTGCATTTCTATCTTCTTTCTATCAATCAATGGAAATTGAAAAATCACTGTCGCGTTAAGTTATCTGAGGGAGAACGCGTTTACCGAAGTCAAGCCGGGACCCTCAGTACCTCGACCGCCTCCGGAACTAAAAAATTCTAGAATCCACATTTATATTTCATTTCCCTCAATTTCACTGCGCTGTCAATAATCTCTTCAAAAAGACACATTTTACATTCTCTTTCCATCACGTCCAAAGATCTCACAATCAATCTATCTCAAAGTTACGCCGTCTCGCAAGTCTCAACTCATTCTACTGTATGATATAATCCAATTCGTCTCAAATTATCTCCTACATACACCCACCGACTTTCCTCGAAAACATTATATATCGACCGCATCATTCATCTCTCCAAATTCAGTCCTCAAACAACACTGTACGAGATCATTTAAATCAACTTCAATCCTCAAAAAACATGGCGGAATTTATCACCAATCTCCTAGAAATGGGAGCTGCCAATTTCTACCGAAATACAACAGGAGCTTTCGCACAAATGAAAGATATGGAACTTCAAAAATGGATTCGAATCGTCGCAGTGGTTGGAGCATACCTTCTCATTAGACCATATTTCATCAATCTTGGCGCGAAGAAACAAGAGAAAGAATATGCCAAAGCAAGAGCTGAACATGCGGAACAGAAGGAAAAGGAAAAGCATGTTGGCGCAAATTCCTTTAGAGATTCGGCCAAGGTTTCCGAGGATACCGACAGCGAGGAGGATGCCAAGGCCACTTCGAGTGATGTCAAATGGGGCGGCAAGGCACGAAAGAAGCAAAGACAGGCAATCAGGAAGATTTTGGATCAGGAGGAGATGTTGAGAAAACAACAACAAGAGGACGATGAGGATAAGGATATTCAGGAATTCTTGCACGATTAGGGGTAGATGTGTGAATAGCTTGCTTGAGAAATATATAGGGATGTATATTATAAAGGGGGGATTATATATTGTCAATCTTAATATCGACCTTGAACACATCTTCGTCTTTCTGCGAAAACCTCCCTTCATGTTTGTTTTGAGAGGACGATATACTCGCTCCCGATGATCTACTCACGCTATCATGAGATTATTATAACCCCTTGGAGATAGTTAGCCAGTAATAACGGAAATAGAAAGGGCATAGTACGAGGAAATGGAGATAAACAATTGGAAATCTCCAGGGACCTGTGGCAACTAGTTTGTCAATCCAAAGTCTGGGGTGGAAGGGGCCAAACTTGGTGCTGTATTCTTACTGGACAGATGTTCGAATTGGAGGGTTGATAAAGCTGTTCTATGGTCCCAATTATTGAGGCAAAATGTTCAAAGTACCATTCAAATGTACGCCCTGGTGGCCTTTCAAGGATGCCGTTGCCTATATCTTACATTGCCTACATCTTACATTGCCTACATTGCTCACTAGGTACTTATCAGATCCACCGCCGTTTGGTACGACGTCACCAGATCGCTTTATTATCCTATTAGTATTCTATGTTATATACAACTTTCCAGCTTCTTTTATATGTAGGATCTTTATGCAGTGAATATTACTTGAATGGTCGAATGAGGGGTCATGAAGAATTTTAGCCGCATGGGAAAAAATGTCTGTGTGCGATGGATGTCTCAGAGAGGGAAGGAATCCAGTCATCACTCGTAATTCGTTCCGTCATATCCTACTTCAAACTCTCAATTCACCCAAAATAAACTTCTACTACCACTACCACTGCCAACATTGCTAATAATACCTATTTATGCGAATTGATAGTGGTGAGCCATTACGAGAGACAATAATAATAATCCTGAATATCCACATATCAAAGATTGAAGGCATTGTCTTAATTTTATTATTTTTCATCTCATCTGATAATACTCACTCAAATCGCATGGACACAAGCTTCATAGCTTATAAGTCCTCTTGATTCAATAACACCATAAATTCAACTAGCTAAAAATTTACACATACCGGCATGGAAAAGCCTGACAGACGACAAGAAAGGGATGTCAATGAATTGTTGGCAAATGGATTCTTCCGAACCTCTAGAGCAAGAAGTCCTTCGCCGTATGTTTTCTCCCCACCAAGTTTCCCCGGAGGTTTTGATGGTCCGCTAAATCATTATTTAGCTATAGCTATAGAAGAAGAACTCCCAGCCCTCCTCCACAAAACAATTATGCATCTAGCTTCCTGAGCACCTCCGATCGTGATGCTGGACGTGCAAGAAGCAGAAATCGTGTTCGACATAGAGGACCACCTCCACCGAGACCAACAGTAGAAGATGAGGCCATTTCACTATCACGAGAATCTGCACCATCTTCTGTTTCCTCATACGATCCTCCCTGTCGTGGTGTTATCGATCAATACCCTATCATACTCGAGTCTGATGTCAGTGAGAGTGAGGCTGAGAGATTACATGCTGCGCCAAGACCAAAAGAAGCGAAGGACTGTGATGACAATTCCGAACGGCGTTTTGTTCTTGTACCAGGGATCGATACAAACTCAAACAATGAATCCGCCAATCAATATAGAAATGAAGATAGGCCACCCAGAGGCAGGCCGGAACAAGCTAGATCAGAACGCCAATCCGCACCAAATAGAGACGAGCATGAGAGGAACAAAATAAACAACGAGCCGGTGCTAAAGCCCCCTCCATTGGAAAGGAGAAGAAGTAGGCAAGAGTTGCCAAGCATACAGACAAAAGTCCCTCGAGATATTCCGTCTAAATATCGAAGGAGTGCGTCTGCATATGGAACTAGGGATAATGACGAAACTCCAAAAGCTCAAGATGTTCCTCATACTTCGACTGGCGAATACTTCCTCTCTCCTAATATAATGCACACTCCTAGGGGCCAGAAAGAGTCTTTCGAATCCCTTGCGCAGCCCGTCCCTCGACACCATTCATTACAAGAGAACTCGAGAAAACGCGGCAATTCTATAAATGAGAAAAGGAGTAGTGAAAGCAACTTTCCTAATAGTATACCGCGATCGGGAACACCACTCGCAGCAAAGAGGAACAGTGGGAATTTCGAGGTTCCTTCAAGATCAAGGCGGAATTCAAACGACAGATCTGTACAATCACAGCCCACACCCGAAGATGTAAAACGATTTGAGAGACTAAGATCTGGCAAGTCGGAGCGAGGATCTGGATCAGAACGTGCACGCTCTCCTAAAAGATCGGCTACTTCCAACCTGCAGTATTATAGCAGCAGTGAAGACGATCTTGCAGACAGTGGCTCTGAACGAGATTCTCAACGAGGTTCTGGACGTAGACGGCATGAACACCGCAGGACTAAGGACTTAAAGCCAGAAGATGACTATGAGCGTCGGGTAGACTCGCCAAGATCTAATAGGTCATCAAATCACTCAAAACTTTCTTCTCCAGTTCCATCTCCAAAGCTTTCTCCCAATCAATTCCCTAGGACAGAGCCATTTGAAAGGGCGGAGACGTTTCCACAAGGTCGCAGACCTAGTTCGAGACCTATTTCGCCTTTATATGGCTCACAAGAGGTTCCTCTTTCGGAGAGACTCAATCCTTTGAGTCCAGGTTTAGTCCCAAGGCCATCCTCTCGTCAGTCAAGTGTCCCAGGCCCAATATCAATGCCACAGATGCAACAGATTCCGGCCCCGTTCCCTCTTCCAATTCCTGTCCCAACTAGAATTGATTTACACTCCCCGGGTGAGACTCGACGTACACCAACTGTGCCTCAGTATGAGGAAATTCGGCCACCTAGCACACGACCAGCTCCCAACGATAAGCCCTATTGGCAACCTCCCCCTTTTCAACCCCCTCAGTTCCCTTCAAATAAACTAGAGAGACCTGTCGGTAGCTATCGTCGTTATTCGGAAGATGTAGGACGAGGTGGCGTTGCGCCACTTCCATCGTGTCCGAGAATGAATCCTACCACTGGCTATCTAGATTGGTTGACGCTTCCTCAGTGTCCCAACTTCGACATTTGTCCAAGTTGCTTCAACTCGATCATAGCGCCAACAGGATTTCGAGACCACTTCATACCCGCTGCTCGCAGACCAGACATTGCAATCATATGCGATTTTGGCAGTTCACCCTGGTATCGAATAGCATGGCTTTTAACGCTTAAGGAGCGAAGAAACGATCTCGGTCTCTTCTATGGTCTCGCGAATGTGGGGGCGGTTGAGGCACCCTGTCCTCGAAAACGCGAAGCGCTTAACAGACCATGGAACTCAATCATCGACCCCAAGACAGGCTTACCGATCAAAAATTTTGATGTTTGTCACTCGTGCGTTAGATCGATTGAAATACTTCTCCCTCCTATCCGTGGTGCATTTGTCCGTACCATTGAAACAGATTATTCTAGCTCTATCCCCCGCATATGCGACCTTCGGTTTGACAGTAAACGCTTCGTTCAATATTTCGATGCTCTAGAAACTACTGCAGATGATGCTGCATACCACAACTCTTCCCCCGACACCCGCACTCTCGCTAAGCTCGCCCGCAAATTTTCCATTCTAGAAGAATGTCAACAAGCTACAGATCTCCCTGATCGCCGCTGGTACATGATCACTCAACTGCCCGAATTTACCGTCTGCGAAGAATGTTTTGACGATGTCATCCTCCCAGAACTAGAAGATGGAAAGGCAATCCCACTCATGTTCAATAAAACTCCACAGCGAATACAAAAGGCTAGTTGCCAGCTATATTCTCCAAGAATGAGAGTAATTTTCCAAAAAGCTTGTAACTCGGATGATTATATGCTTTTGGCTACTAAGGCGAGAGAGAGAAGAAATGCAGAGTTGGCCTGGAAGGTTAATGTAGCGGCTACCAAGAGGCAGAGTAGGGAGAGTATGGTTGCGAATCCAGGAATAGGGAGAGAGATTCAAAGATTGAATGATGAGTGGAGAAAATGGGAATGAAGTGACTAGGAATCATTCGACTTGAATCAGCAATGGCTTGGTGGACGGTACTCGGTAGAAGTCGAATTTATGGGTGATTGGATCCGATAAGATTTATCTGCGATGTTTAAATTGGAAATTTCGCATTAGTTTAGGTATTGAAAACGCGCTCGGCTGGCTAGAGATGAGCGAGATGGAATCGGAATACCGGAAGAATGATGAGATGATGATGACACGAACTCAAATGCCATGAACAGATGAGTAGATGAATGATGAGCAATGAACAATGGACAGACGAATAAATGCATTCATGATTAGATTGGATTGGAACGGGTTGGATACCAATTACGCATGAGGATCTAGTTTACAACGCAAAATGATACCAAGACTTTTACTCTGCGCAATTAATTTGGACCAGTGAGAAGTACAAAAGATACGAACATTGTTGTTTCTCCATTGTGTTTAGTGCTAAATATTCGGATATCTTATTACTACCACGCAATATCAAACTTTTTGATCGCCTCAATTAAAAATCGGCATCGAGATATCGTTTCAAGCAATGAGATAAATTAGTCTACTCAATAATCTTTGTTTACAACTCTGATACTTCATTGAATACTTCATTGAATCAAACCCTTCGACGAAACTGAACCCCTCTGATAAACCCAGTCCATGTAATAAACCTATCTCCCTTAATAGACCCAATTCCTCCTCCCTCTATCCCCACATAATCCTATACTACATCTCAATGCCAAACCAACCTCAATCTCATAATCAATAACCTAGCTGAATTAGTATTATATCCATCGAGTTTTGAAGACATACATACCATCACTCAAGTCTAATTCGTCCAAGAGCAAGTCAACGACCTCTGCTCTGACCTTCTTAGTTGGACTGGTTGAACCACTCGCCGTTCCAGAAACAACTCTCTTCTTACTTCTCTCCATCTCATATTTCATCTTCTTGGCTCTCTCTATCTCTTGTATCTCCCTCTGGACCTTTGTTGAGCCTTTTCTAGAGAGTTCGGGTTTGAACGTGCCCATGTCTGCGGATTTCTTGCTACGCAAGGGGACTTTTATTTCAAGGGGCTTGGCTTCAGGAGCAGTATATTGCTCACATGAGTGGTTGCTAAGATTGATGACTTTTTGCTCACGACGGAGGCTAGCGGTCTGGGCGGCTTCTGCCTCGCGGCGATCTGATTCGCAGGAAGCAGCCCAATCGGTGTGAAGTTGTGGATCATTGACCCATGACTTCCCAGCCATATGCTTAGGATCATTCAAATCGAACAATCGCTTAGTATGCTCCCATTCTGCGATCATCTTGATTCCTAGGCCTGTGAAAGGAGCACCATTCTTATTCTGCTCGAGGACTTGTTCAAGATATTTGTTGAGGAAGTTGCAAATGATTCTTCTTTCCTCGTCAGTGACTTCGGGTGAATCACAAAGTTTGAAGAGGATTTTTTCGATACTCCATGCGGAATCGCCGGTGAGGACCCAGGGGATGGATTCTTGAAAGATGCCATTCTTAAAAGCACGCTTGTGAATGCTGTGAAGAACGTACCAGCGGTAGAATCTGACGAAAGGAAGCTCTTGTTGTTGGTCGATTTCTTTGAATGCTGATTTCTATAATAAATTAGATCAAGTCGGAGCTCCTGGTTTTTGAACGTGTGTTGGAATTGAAGATGCTGGTATATGGCTTGACGAGACTTGACTTCTCGGTGCCCACGTTTGTATCCATGTTGAAGATCTCGAAATGAGAACTTCAATGGATGACACTACTTAATCTCCACACTTATTTTAAATATATAATGTACTGATATGGCAGGTGAAGAAACACTACTTTTGTGCTGTATATTGAGATCTATGACATGGTATGAATTAAGTCAGGGAGATGAAACTTTTCAAACTTGTAATTTGTAGAGTATCGATACAGTACGTATTGAGTTGAGTAGATGAGACTCTTCAATCTTAGGACGTTTATCGAACATTGAAAGTCTTGATGATTGGAAACGGAAAAAATATCTCCGATCAAGAGCGAAGGAAGAAAGACTTACGAGTCTTATTGTCTCTGGGTCAGTCGATTGTGGAGTCATATTTCTTGCGAATCGTGGATCTGTTGGTTCGACTATGTTAGAAATGATATGAGCATGTATACCGGGAGATGATGACTTGAATGACATATCTGGAACCCAGAACTTACAACACATGTCCTGATGTGCTACCCAGTGCATTTAAGACTATTGAAGACGAGAGATGATGGACCCAAATTGATAGTAAAGCAAAGAAAAGGAATGCGAAGTGATGCGAAGTGATGCGAAGCAAAGTGCAGTGTTCTGTAAGTAACAAGATTGTGTTGTAGTGTTCAGAAAAATGAAGAAAACAAAATTGTCTTAGTGACCTGGTGATGTTGGACGTTCCTTCATTCTCTGATTGTTTCGTCAGGTACGAAGGGTTTATGAATAGGAGGAAGCAACAACCTACCTAGAGCGGCTTCTAGATCAATCATTGCACATTCTTTTTTTTGAATACTTTCCAGAATTTAAGTGGTAGTTGAGGAGAATTCACGGGCATAATTTCAAGAATAGACAGGATTAATGATGATTGCTACCGCTCCTATCGATTCATTCCGTCCCGGGAATTATCCCTCTCCCTCGGCATGGTTCCCGCATCTGTGAATGATTCCCATCACATTAATATAACATGGAATTCATCGACTACCTATGTATTCAAAGAGAACACTAGGGCACACAATGAAAATGCGTTTAAAGTCCTTTCTCATAAAAATCTGGCTATTTAATCATAGCATAAGAGTAGGAATGCGCTCATCAACCACCAGAAGCAAAACCATATCCGTTCTGTCATCTCTCCAGCTTCATAAGTTTATTTTAAACTTTAACTTATCCTCATCGACTATCTCTTTCTCCCGGCTCATGATTTCAGACATATCCCAATTACTACTGAGATACCTACCAGCGAGCCATTTTCTCTTTTGAGAAGTCAAATATGAAATTGTGTCGCCAGCAAGTTCTGGGGTATCTGTGAGAACTGTTGCATGTAAATCAGTAAAACTCCTTGGAAAGCTGAAGCTGCAAACCGCCTATGCAATCAATACTGCAAAATTCCATTGGAGACTCTTTTGAAACCGAAGAAAAGAAAATTGGCTTATCTTACTTTCATGAAGCTCTTCTGGCAATCCTTTCGACAGGTCAGTCAACAAACTTCCAGGATGTACAGAATATGCCAGTACTACAAGATTGAGCATTAGTATACCATCTTAAGACTCAATCACACCAACAAAGGAAACAGGAAACTGTAACTCACAATCTTGATTCTCACTCAAGACACAATCTTTCCGTGAACTTCACGAGTGCGAATTTCGACATCTGGTACCCACTCATTCCAGGGGTCATGAGTAAAGCCGCTACACTCGCCAAATTCACAATGGTCTTATCGCCGCCATCTGTCTTCAGTAACAATGGCAATAAACACTTGGTAGCCCAGTATACTCCTCTGATGTTGACTTCCCAATTCATCCACCGTTCATCTTTATCTCCACCCGCTACATTCGCTGTGGTAGAAAGGTACGCCGCATTATTAACCAGAATATCCAATCGACCGAACGTTGTCTTGATAGATTTAGCAGCATCTGTGACGCTGGCAAAATCAAGTACATCAAGCTTCAAAGCAAGAATGCTTGGAGCGGGAGTATTTGCTGATTTACAAACTTCCTCGATTTCTCTCTCCACAGAAGCTAAAGAAGATCGTGCACTGATGACAAGACCAGATACTCCAGATTTGGCATATGAGAGGGCAGTTGCACGACCAATCCCTTTCCATGCTCCGTTTACAAATACTACTTTGCCACTATGGGTTGGAGTGGAAGTATCAGGAGTAATTGGAGAGTAGGTATCATGGTAGGATATTTTTGTAAAATTGTAACCTAGGATTGAAAGAGATCAGTTGTCTTGAACTTGTCATGGAATTGTTGGTATCTTACCGCTCTCAGGGGTAAATGGTGAACTATGAGACATCTTGGTTGAAGAGATGACTGATAAATATTACTATATTCTGCTCGAATATATTTCTATTGGGAAAATCTCGAGAAGGTGATTTGGTGATTCTGTTGAAGCTAAGCGTTGAACTCTTGGAACTACTTTATTTAACAACAGGAAGTTACCAGATTAAATAAGTACACTTCCAAGTACCACTACACTCCGTACATAACCATTACGGAGAAACATAACATTTCATCACCGGAACCAAAAATTATCTCCATACTCAAGACGAACGACGATCAGCTCATAGGGATTAGCAATTAGTCGAACACCAGATCTCAAATCACCTAAATCCGATAACCCCGCTGGACTCCGGAGCGGGATCTACGCGCTGCTTTGAAGTGCAGGTCCCTCATTGTAACCAAAGCCTCACCGGAATAAAATTATCTAGCAATGCAAATTGGGGACATATCGCAATATTCGATATTTCCCCAGAAATACTCCATATATTATGTATACATCGGATTAAGAAGGCACGCCGAATGCCGAGCCTTCTAGAATATCGTTGAATGAGCCCGGGCAACGTGGCATTTTTTTCCCATCAGAGGACAATCAAAAAAGGTATATCATGAGGTATATTGACTGCCCACTAGGCTAGTCGCCTACAAATGCCATGTCCACTTTAAGATGAAGTGGAGTGCTAGATCATGCGTGGAATTCTGGATACCGCGAGGGACATACGAGAATAGGAGGATACCGAAAGATATCCTGATAGAGGGGTTTCAAGGACATAGATCATTTTTGAACTTTAAAAGTTTTGAGACCCACAAATATATATCCTTAAAAAGAGATTATGCTTATAAAGAGACTATGCTTATAAAGAGGTTATTCTTATATAGAGATTATGCTTATAAAGAATTTATGCTCATAGAGACGTTTTACTACTATCAAATAAGAAAATGAACCCACAACAACTCCTCATTCGAACTCACTAGAACTCTAAACATCGTATAACACTCAAAGTGAAAATATACATAACAAATCCAAATCATAAGAAAATATATACAGACTCACTCACTCGCTTACCATTCACCCATCCTATCTAATCTAATCATAACAGAGAAACCCACCCACTACATCTCACAAGTCCACTCCAATCAAAATATCCACATCCAAGAACCTCCGCACCTCCCTCTCCGTCCATATCTCCAGCGCAGTTCCAGTTCCAGATACATACTGCATAGCGACGTCAAGAATTTCCGATAACTCCATCCCGTTTGACTTTCCGTCAAGAAGAGGAAACTTCGTCATTTCCACTCAACATGGAGATCGTTTTGAGGTTCTCGCATCGCAGAGTTTTCCTGCTGTTGGTTTCGAAATCTCAACTCATAAGTATATCTAATCGTCCGTTCGTTCTGTCGCAGCTCATCACGTTGGTTCCACTCCCATAGATAAGCAACACTACTAAGCATTCCCTTTTTTTCCTGCAATAAAAGCAAGATCCCCATCCACGACACAAAGTGCATTCATCACCAATAGACCTAGAACCCACCCACTGAGATTCAATAATTTTCAATTATCGTATAAACCACTCATTACGCTAAAAATTCATTCTTTCAGTTATTATTCTAGAAACTGACGCTATCAAGACTTCTGATGCATCCAGAAAGCAGCAATTAATAAACTTCATAAGTTCATCATATCATGGGTATTTCCAAGTCCCTCACTATACATCCCGACCATATAAAACGCCCCTCATATGCAATTAGTCCCTCTCCGCTCATCTCGCCTTCATTTTTAGAACCCCTAACCCGACCCACTCACAAAATACTCCTTCGTTTATTACTTAACATACTGTAACTGCTCGCCGTTCTCGATTTCAGCTTCGTAACCGAGCCTATTCTGCTTTTCAGCTCAAAACTCGAAGGTTCAAAGACACTGCTACTATTCCCCTCCTTCAGATAGAAGTGACTTGAATTTTCTTCATGATGAACATGGAAATCAACATTCAACTGATCACCTTGTGGACCAGCGCCACAACTTCCACCTAAGCGTTGAGAAGGAGGACTATTAACCGCTAAAGCGAATAAATTTTGTGTTTCGGTGAAATCGGTGACGAGACCGCGTTGACGGATGAAATAACCGAGACAGAAGATATTAGTGAGAAAGACGAGGAGAAGAATGACGTAAAACATTTTTTGCCAGTGAACAGCCGGGCCGGAGGTGTAGGATTGACTGGAGATCGATGCGTTAAATGGTTCGTAGACGCCGGGACTTACGATTTCGTTTGTAGCGTTGTATCCCATATAATGTCTGTAAGTAGCGCCTTGGGCGCTGATTAATAAGGTGCAGCCAGATAGCGAAGCGAGGGCTTCTGCGAGACTGGGTAACGTAGTATTCAGGCTAGGAGCTGTCGTGACGAACTGTGTAAGCAATCGAGAAATAGAAGCATTATCATTTGAAATTCCAGTGTTGAGAGACAATGTAAGTGCCCATTCCGAAATGATGTTTCGAAAATCTTGTTGTCGACCTGGAGGAGGTGGTGGTGGGTTGTAGGATTTGTCATAAGCGATCTCATCGTTGGGATCTTCGCAAGTGTTTTCCAGAATTCCACCTACCCCAGAAGCTGAATATGTCGTGCTACAGTCGGTTGCAAGAAAGGAGCCTAGCAAATGATTGTTAGAATCTCAGCTATCGCAATCTTCAGCTGCTCGTAACATTGTATATTTTTCAATAGCTCGTTTTGAATTTGAAAATCGAGTCACGAGGATAAAGGATTAGGAAAATAAGAATTGAGGAGTACTTACTCATTTCGCATACAGTATATTCGGCTGTGGCACTTGATTTCGCAAGAATGTATATATAGTCGCTCATGTATACTGATATATTGGTCATAGTGTTGTAGTCGATGGGCAACTACAGGGGTTAGCCGATACAGACAAACAAGATTATACAACGGAAGCTTACCATTGGGAACACTGGAGGCTGTTTTCCATCTACGCCCCAGCCAAATATATCATCCACCGCAGTGCTATTGAGATACTCCTGGCCTGGCTGTAGATTGATATCCGATGTGTAACCACTCCAAGCCATTTTCTGGCCTGGAATATTCGGAGAGTCAGTTGTGATTGCGTTAGGCCAGTCAACATAAATGATTGGCGAGAGTTCTGTTTTATTCATGTTGACACATAAAACATTGATAGTGGGGCTCACTACCGATGCTTTAACTTTGTATTCTCCTACACCTTCAAGATCAGAAGGTTGTAAGATTCCATTGATTGAATCAGTCGCAGCGGAAATGACACCAGCGTGCGGCATAGCAAGGGTAACGTTGTTAACGACACGATTGTACTTTTCATAACTGGCAGCCATGTCGCTAGTATCGGTACGAATCCATGATGCTTTAACAGTAGTATTGTCATAAAGGTTGGCTGTCACAATTGGGCGGTCTGCCAGCTTAGATGAGTTGCCTTTTCCTCCAGCAGCAGCAATATCGGCCCAAGTACGAACATACTCAAGGAAATTATGATAGGCTAAAAAGTTAGCGTATTCCAGAAATAGCCCGCTTGGGGATTCACACACCTTCTCCAGCGTGATCAATATCCACACAAGTGGAAGCAGAGTATTCTGAATCCATTTCTGTTGTAATTGGAGTTTCGCAATTCTGTGCAACATAAAAAGGATTTCCATAGCTAGTTTGAACCAATCCTTTCATTACTGCATGTTCCCACTTGCCAAATTGGAGACTAGGGCTAACAATGGCATCTGATGCCGTGGTATAGAACATAGCTACAAAAGCTGCCGTCAATGTAATTGCCCCCAAGATTGACCATGCGGCTCTTCGCAAAATTTTAGGATTCGTGATCATGAATCCTGGTTGGATGACCTAAAAGTGGCAGTTAACATTAGACGAGCATTCCACACAATGAAAATAGCAAAGCCTCAAAGAAGAGACACAAAACCAAACAAAGTAAAAAACGCAAACCTACCCAAGTTCGCATTGTCAACTCTGCAACAGTGACACCATCAGAATTCCTAACAAGAGACCTCCGACTTAAGACTTGGCCGAGGAAATTAACAAATATGGTGACGAAAGATAACTCAATACTTTTCGCAAAACCAGCAAACAAAATCGAAGCAGTTGACGGCGTCAACGAACCATTGGTTTTGATGTGTTCACCATATCGCGGCCGAAGAACAGCTATAAAAAACCAAATGCCGGAAAATATGGTAGAATATATACAGAGGCATAAAACGGATACTGACGTCCAACTTCTGACACGCGAATGGATATCATTATTCGCTGCGCACCCGCATCCAATATGTTTCTCGTCGTGTACATGATCTTCATGAATACTGCTCAGTCTTGACATATTCGGAGTGTCAAAAGCCTGGTCCAGACTCTCCGTGAAAGCTGAAATCTTTCCCCTAGAAATATCTTGTTCATCCAGAGATTCATTGTTGCGTCTTTGCCCTTGATCCACATCCAGAAAGTCTCCCCCTCCACCATATGTATTATTTTCCGTCCAGGTTGGAGATGCCAGTAAACGATTTGTCGAAGTTGCAGGAGAGGTCATCAAAGATGCAGACCCAATTGGTGGGCTATAAAATCCGCTGGAGGGACTGGGCGGACTTGGCGATTTGCGACTCGCAGAGGTAGGCATTCGAGATATTCCTAATCCTTGAGACATGTTCGCAGATTCAGACGATTCGCCCTCGACTACTAAGGGAATTGTAGAGTAAGGAGTATTTTCATGAACATTTTCGAAATTTGGAGAAAATTGAACTGAACCTTGGGAGTCCATTCTGCGATATCCGTGTCGTTGATGGGTCAATCTCGGTGGACTGGTTGATACCGAAGAAGATGCGACGCCGGTTGCATTATCTGAAAGATCGATGTCCCTTGATTTTAATATACTTTTTCGTTCAGCCGGACTGGCACTCATGTTGAGTGAATGTGGATTGTTTCAAATTTTAGTCGTGAATCTAAATTTCTCCTTTCTCTGTCTGTTTCTCTTTCTTTTCCTTTCTGTTCACAATTTTGAATATATCTTGCAAATTGTTTGCGGATCGATATCTCGTATCGTATCAGTAGTGTAACAGAAGATCGACAGAGAACGGCATATCAATCACTATGGAATAATGAGACGTCAAGTTGATACTGATACTACCACGATAGCAAACAATGCTTAAAAGGTCTGCGCCACAAAGATACTAGAACAGAAAAACAAAGCAAAGGGGAGCAAAGTTAAAAGCGTACTTCACCTACCTATCTTTCTTACTTTATCCGCCAACCGTGAACAAATAGATGATGGATGTGGGTCTGGTATTCTTCATTTATAGTAATTCACTCTTTCGCAGGTCTGGAACCGACATAAAGATCGCTGGATGTTACCACGATAATCCGAATTGTTGGTTGAAGACGATAAAGGATTGGTTGAAGAACGGGAAAGTTTTTTGAGTGGGTTCTTCTCTCCCTCTCAATATCAGATCAGGACTAAAATCGATACCAGACTAACTACGTGCAGTTTGATCTCCTACGCCTTTTTGTCATAACCCGGTAGCTCTTCGTCAGATTTTGGTAGGTGATATCAGTACTGGCTCGCTGGGTACGTATTGTCATTATCATTGATGCATGCACTTCTAGAGTCTCAACACAGCCTCTGGATTTTTGTACTCGATTGGTTTCTTCTTAAGGCTGAATGATAAATGAATACTTGATTGATCATTGTTCACTCCAGAGTTATATATAAACCTTAATCTGATTGGCTACCTAGGTATGCATTGACATGAATTAGTTGTTGTCCCTCCATCTTACGTTTACATTGCCGTTGAGAGAATTTTTCCTGTTTGTTTGCTTGCTCTCTACTCTGTCCGATCATCTTGGTTCTCTTGGCTTTCCCGTATTCTATCTAACTTTCGAAGCTTGCTATCGGGATTTGTTGAATGGTTACTCCCGATCTGCAAACAGCCGCTGGTATCACGTTGGTGTTCTGTGCTCTGTGCTGTGCTGTGCCGCTGAGAGAACCGGGGAGTGTTTGCAATGCCCCGCTTTATTTACATCTTTCAAAGATCATCAAGTGGTCCCTTTACTCTTGTTTCATCCTGGACATCTATCTATCATTTGTCTGTTTTACGAGTATATACAAGATTAGTGAAGGGTTTGACGAACAGCACGCAATTTCCGCAGCAAACAGAGGCCAGAGCGACAGAGTATGAGAGTATGACATAACATTATTAGTTGTCAAGAAGGTCTAGAAATTTAGCTGGTAGTGACAGCGAGCAGCCGCGCGCATGCCTAGTCATTTTGACGTCAAGAAGTACTTGGGGTTACAGGAGTCTCGGAGAAACTAAGCATAAAGAGGAATGAAGAACAACTGGTATCATTAAGAATTTACGGAGTATGATCCAGCCTCTTCCCTAATCTCCCACGCCCGAGCTTCCCTCTCAAAGGCCTTATATTTTGACATATAATCTTTCTCCACAATGCTCTCCATTCAAGTTTCCAGATGCCTAGATATTCATTAACAATTTTGATGAACCCTGTCCGTCCACACGTAAATTTAAAAATCGCCCCACCAAAACTACTCAACAGTGTGCTCCCCGCCTATATCATTAAATCCAGCCTTCCAATTTAGGCTTCGTCTTGCGACCCCAACTTCGACTTTTCTTCCAAAAAACATCATGCTCTCGCGATTGTTCCTTACGTCCAGCGTTAGAAGACATACTCGTGAGCCAATTCGATACTACAGTTCTCGGTGTGCGGGATTCTGGTTCAAATGATGCTCCTCTTGCTTCGCTCTGGTCCCGATGAATTGGTGCCATGATAGGTGGACTGTTCCTTCGAGGTGGTGGTATGGTAGGCGAGGATTGAGAGCGTGTTGATTCTGCACTGGTTTGACGAGGGCGAGTTGCGTGTATACCGTTTGTGCAACTCTCTGAATATTCGGTATTGTAATTCGGTAATTCAATCTCGCCGAGCCTTCTATTTGTCGACTTGGGTGTTTTTCGAGGAGCTTGGCTAGCAGACGAGAACATCGAAGGTGACTCTAAGGCACCAAGAGTACCCATAGCACAATCTTGCTGAAGACGGAACTTCCAATCCTTTTCCAATGGCTTTGGAGGCTTGTCGAACATTGGACTATGAAGATCTTGACTTGATAATGTTTCGCATCTGCTCAATCTCTCGTTGCGTGACTCTTCAAACTCGTCACCGCTTTCAATATCTGTGATTTCTGAATCGTCAAAGTCAAACACAGGACTAGGCGTCCTTGAAATGGTTCCGCTGGCTGCTAATGTCGGTTCTAGCAGATTATTTTGGCTACGAGTATTTCTTATTTCCGGAGATGGCAAGCCCGTCTGTTTTCGGCCTGACATGTGCCTTGGTGCCACAAGGTATGCCTCAAGTGGATTGTCAATCATGCGACGTTGAGTTTGTCCAAAATCTACAGACTTCTCATTCGAAGTCTCCCGTCTAGAAAGTTTCAGACGAGCTCCTAGTATATTTCTTTCAATTACTTCCGGCGAAGGAAGAGTACTAATATCAGGCTCCACGATCGAAGGCCAAGCTTTAGGAGTTTTTGGCGATGGAAGCCCAATTTTCGATGAACTTTTCTTCTTATTTGCATTCAGAGACACAGGCGTATCTCGTGGCTTTTCTGAAGTAATTCGCACCGCTCGTGGTCCTGGATAGGTCGCTCTGCAAGTGAAAAATATAAGTATCGAGAACTCTAAAAACACGCTTTATAATGACAGATAACAACTTACGCCTGGAAAAACTCCATAACATCCAGATCACCATTCTCGTCCCCATACGCGGGACTCAACAACACCGTTACACCAGGAGAGATAGGTGTTTCTTCTGATTTCCAACTCACCGGTGGTTTTTCGAGAAAAAAGTTTCGGGGTGATGAGGCCTCGTTATCTGGAGTTCGGGGAAATGTGGCATTTTCTCTTTCATCAACGTCAAAAAGGAGTTCGGGTGTTGGCATGACTTCTTCCATGTTGGCGTATGAAAACATGTGACTTTGGGCATTTTGGATATATATCTCATCTGGTATTTTTCGATGAAAGTACCCCTGGCTCCTCGATTTCCTAACGTGTTTTCTATCGACCATGATGGATATGCCAACGTCAATGAGACGGCAGTTTTCGTGATATTTCAATGAAACAATGGGATATAGTATTCAGAGAGAGTACCGATGTGCAAAGATAGGAAAATAGCAAGGTAAATGAAATAGTGTAGGAAATCCAAACGAGCAATCAATCAAAATTAATGATTCCTCAGAAATAGTGCCTGCACTATATGTATATCAGTCCTCAATTGCAAAAGGAAAAGCAAAAAGAAACTCGAGATATTAAATGAATTGGCAAAATCAAAGGAATGAACGAACGAGCGAGTAAAATATGTATAGGTAGTTCCAAATAAAAAATCGAGATCAAGAGCGATCACAACGGTATAAGTACAGCATCAAAACACGAAGTAGTATTAAATTGCAATAAAACATGCCACCGCATGCAACCCAACCTCCAACCCTCATCTTAAATCCCATTACCCGATCTGCTAAAATTATTCAAGAAAATCGAAATACACATCGACATTGGTCCTCCAAAATATACCCGCCCACACCATCGTTTTTTAGTGTATCGAAAATGAATGAGTGCTACTATTTACTGTTTCACAGTAGAGGCTGAGGACCTATGGATAGATGTTTATGCGCTGTGGGCGCTTAAATTTTTTGATGGAGGGGCGGATCGCTTGGGGATTGGCTGGCGAGAATTGGGGGTTTGAGGCGGGGTTTTTGGTGCGTTGTACGGTAGGAGTCTATTGTGTGTATAAAACATTGGAGTTGCCATATTATGTTAACTTGTGTTTTATGCGTATTTTTATGCGTTCTGTTGAAAGGTTTGGAGTTTGCTATGGGGATTGTTCGAGTTGGGGGCTTTGGTTCTAAGAGCCCAAGTATTGCAACCTTAAGGCTTACGCACGAACGGTAACAACAACTGTGGGATCCTCACGAAGCATCTGATTGTTAAGTTTCGTGGATCGATCTAAAGCACAATTGTCTATTGAAAACATTGTGCGGATGAGAATTCTTAGTCGGGACATTTAACTACAGTGCTCCCATTCATACCTCATCGTTTTCAAGTACTTCGTTTCGCAACTTCCCAAGTGGTGTATATATAACTCTTTCGCCGAGTTTGATTTCCACGAATCGAATATCTTCTGATTTTCGCTGCTGAAATTCTCTGGATACGCGTGTCGTCACATCATACCTTCCACGACCGGTCTGTGGTGCGATGTTTGGGGAATATACAAGCTACCCCGCTGGGTTGTATTTTAAGGCGAAGATTTTTGTTTATGACATCTTGTCGTTGTGATTTTCTACCTAACTTGCCTTGACATTGAAGTCTTTGGTCGAATCTAAATCGTTGGTGATTACCAAAAACGGGATGTTACGTCTAATCTGTTCTGGAATAGAGACCATCCCCAAATACTTACAGACTCCCTGGCGAAAACTCTCAAGGAGAGATTATACCGTATTAGAATCTACCATTTTTTGTGATTGGTTAGCCGGTCTACCGGCTGTTTATCGAATAGTGTCAAGTGATTACAGATTATTTCAACTATACGAGCCAGTAGAAGATATGTATAAAAAATCCTAGAGGCTATTTCGCTATGTGCATCGACTTGGTGGTTGAACTTTCCTTGCATTCACATATACTGTGTTTAAGTATACTCTTATTTATCTCAAGCTTCATGAAGCCGGTTAACTGCCAAGTCATGGAAAGATAACCTTGCATGATTTCAAAGCACCGCCTGCGAACTTCGACAAGAAAGGCAGCCAGGAAGAACAGTAGCCTTTGAGAAGCTCTTAGGCAGAACATTCCTATGGATAGTATGTACGAGGCTCAGAGTAGCAATTGATCAATAAAGATGCATTTCCATCACGGGTAGCTCTGTGGCAGAGACTGCTCGAGGATTGGAAACTCAGTGTGAGGGGTGCTCGACTCAATACACGCCCTTGCAATTTTAGAATGATACAAACTTGAGCTCGTGAGACAGCTCGAGAGTGATGAAGTGATAGTGATGTGTTCCCACGTTAGCAACGATTAAGACTGAATGTAACAATTTCCCTAGAGCGAAGATGGTCCGCGAGAAGCTGAACGATTAGAACAAGAAGAGCTCCTGAAAGCTAGGTGCCACGTATTGAGCTATCCATTCAAGCTTGTATGAAGCCATGATAAACCTGGTTAACTCACCTGCCCGACGTTGTGCTAAATTACAAGTAGAAAATACATGAGTCAAGCTGCGTAAAGATGTCCATCCAAAGTAATTCCCCTCAAAGCGATGCATATTGGAGAGGAAAGCTCTTGCATTCCGCCTGATCCTTCTGACATTTGATATCAAGAATGATTTTGGGAATTTCCTATCCAGATAAATATGACGGCCCGTGTACAATATTTTTGAAACAAATCATTTGAAACTCATAAACGAATATAGGTTCAGAAACTTCGATTAAAGCGGTAATATTTTCATTCGGATTAAGGTTAATTTAACCCACGGGTCTATATACTTGACCAGTCAACTCCAAAATCGCGCTAAAGTCGCATCATTGAATTACGCATCTAATCATCTACACATCCGAAACGCTCACTAGATCTCTATACTATCACGTTTTGCATTCACACAGACTCAGACTCAGACTCAGACCTCAGTCTTGCCTTCTCAACACTTTCTCCATTTGTGTGGGCCCCTTTGGAAATTTCTGGAAAGCACCATCCAGGATGAAAGATCGCAAGGAATGATACAGCGATGACAATCATACTATTCTCGTTAGTTTCTCACAACACAAAGCTATACGGAAACTTACAATCCCTCCATAACAACAAATCCCGCCTCATCCCGCATAATTGGATTTGCCCAGCCTTGAACCATCTCTGCAATCCTATACACGCATCTCGCAAAAATAGTGACGAAAGCCACACTGATTCCAACACAAAACAATTTAAAAGGTTTTTTTGCAGCCATGATTCTCGTTTCTTCAGGCACTCGGTCCCATGATTTCCTCGTTCGAAGAACATAATCAATAACCAAGGCGGCGAAAACAATTAAAGTGAAGACCTGCCACACGATACCCGCAATCATAAGATTCGTGCCCAAATCTCTCGTCTTTTGATTTTCACCAGCACTGGCAGCGATACCTCCACCGATAGCTTGCAGTAACAACGAGAGAATATCAAAGGTAATAAACACCCAGGTATAAAACCTTGCGGGAATCCTTGATTTCCCTGTGCCAAAAGTTTGCACAATATGTTGAAGCGTGATGTAAACACTAGCGACGACAAAACTAGGCGAGAAAATAAGACAGGAGATTTGGATCTCGAATCCGATGTCTGACCAGGCATTGTTGTGTAAGAGGATTCGGCCAATATATCCGGTTACTTCGCCCAGACAGCCAATTGTTATGTCTATACCGAAGAAATATGTTTTGTAACGGATACTGGCGGCTAGGTGATAGATAGCTGCTAGCGTGAAAAAGGCGAGGAAAAATGCGTTGAAGTCTAGAGAGGGGGTGTAACCGTAGATAGTGGCTTCAACGGGGCACTCTGGGGATATGGAAGTACAATTTAGTGATTCAGGCATTTTGACCTATATAAAAAGAAAAGCTGTAAAGAATCGAAGTGTTGAAAGAGAATCAAAGTTATGTTGTAAGTAGTAGCGAAGATGTCTGTTTACCTAATAGCTGTACCGAAGCAATAGTATAGATGAATAGATGAAATCCCATCTGAACAGAACTTTCTTCATTAATATATATTCATTCATTCTGATGAGATTACAAAAGGTAAGCATCATGGTGCATTTCGCGCAGCCGCATTCGCATTCATTCCTACGGACGATACTATCAACAATGACCAGAATGTGTCAAGTCGGTTCAAATATTGACCGTCTATCGTTTATCCGCGAATCTTGTTGGCGGACGTTGAGATAGCCAAGTGTGTCGGTGTCAGCCTCTGTCAAAATAATCTCCTAAAATATGTTTGACATAGAACTCAGATGAGCTCAGCTTTGACAACGGCCGTAAGTTTGAGGGAGCATGAAATTAAACGAATCCGAAAGCGGGTTTTATGGGGCGTCGACCAATCAAAATCCGATAACGGTATCCCGCGTTTTTATGTCAAAGAGGCTATGCACATGTACGATTGATATCGATGATGCGTCGTCCAAAAACGTCGTTGTTAAGGGATCAAATTCTTAGCATCAATATCTTGATGTAAAAAGATATCACAATGCCTCATGGGCTTTTGGTCTATTAATCTACATCGAGGAAGACCTATCCCTTCCCGGCCTAAGTCTTGGTATGGCAACATTCACATAAGGTCATTCGGTACATGCCCAAACAAAACTGCTGGCAAAAATTTCTATGCACCTCAGTTTGAGACATTTAATAGATACAGACAAATGACTGGGCGTTATTCCATATACTTATCAAGAACAGAATGCGGGGAACGCCACCCTTCTTCAGCAATTCTCCTGGCCCTGATGCGTTCACGATAAGCTCTATCTGCCTCCTCCATCATAGCCTTGTCTGTTGAATCTGGTACTCCGGTTGTGTCAATGTAACGAGTTGGTGTATGTCGGACAGTACGTGTGAATTCTGGATGCATTGATGACGGGTCTCGAATGTAGTTCCCAACAATATACAATTTCACATCTCCACCACAATTGCAAGTGGATTCGAAACCAACAGTTAAACAATTAGTGCAGATCGTTCGAAGGCATGGATCGATGCGGGTAAATTGGAAATGGGAAGTCTCAAAGTGGATTTGTAGAGCTTCTTCATCCCTGAATGTTTTCTGACAGTAGTCGTCAAGAAAACAACATTTGTAGGCCGCATGGTCCCAAAAGGCGAGGGCAAATTGAGAATGGTTTTGGAAAACGGAATAATAATGCTCGACAAAAGGTTCGAAGCTATCCACGTTGCTCACAAACATATCAAGCCCCTCATCGGCCGTAGAATATGCCTGCGTTCCATCAATAATTGGACTGGTTTCTATTCCATCGGGGTCATAGAGAACGATAGGAGGGATTCTATTGATTTTCCATCGCCGAAACATCTCGTCGCGTCTGGCTCTTCTTACAAATTTTTGTAGTGTGGGATCCCGAGCCGGCTCCGGATCTTGCCTCGACTTCACTTGTTTATCTTCAAGAATGTAATTCCAATCGCCTCTGGATGTAAACTCCGAGCTTGTGGGCCCTATTGAATGATGAGCATGATCTGAACTTATTTCATCGTCGTTGTTCTCAATAATGGATGCTATTGGTGGTAAATCCACGGTATCTTGGTCGAGACTATGATATGTGTTCTCTGATTGCCGTTCATTAGTGTTCGCATCATCGAGATCGTCGCGTTCTGGTAATGAGAGGAGAGCAATGGCTTCCATGTGGGCAGCTATATGATCGCAAAGCTCTTTGGATATAGGGAGTGATGCTTTTGCTACTTCCAAATTGTCTGCTAATGCATTATGTTCTGGAATATCCACCGAAAATGGGCAGAGTGGACAAGCTCCTGCTGTATGGGACTCGTTTTCATTGCCATTGGACGCGAGAGCAGATGAGGCGAAAAGGTCCGAAAGGGGCTGCGAAGCTTTTTTCACAATCATGGATAGCTGAGTCTCGTTGAAAGCATTTTTATGCTCCTCGCGTAAGTGATGTTTAAATTCTTCTTCAAAGCTATAGACTGTTGATTCGTGACCGGGCACCTGGCAGCACCACACCACGGCATGTTGCCATTGCATATGATTGACCCAGTCTTCTACCGTTGCAAAATATTCAGTTGACTTGTTACAGCCATCAGAAAGGCATACGTATGGTTCTATATCCCGTAGTACGTGTCGCCTGTAAATAATCAGCCGATCTTTCTCAGCTCCAAATAATGGGATTACTTACTTCCAACGGGCTTGAATCATATCTTCCTTATCAACAATACGGAAACAATAAGGACAGATTGCTTCCTTGACTTCCCCCTCTGACTTCGAAGGTGGGGCGGGAATATCTAGCTGTTCTCGACGGGCAACAGCTGACCTTGTTATCCCAGAAATTGCGACTGATTTCGGATAAGAAGCAAACTTGAGGCGGTTGACAGATGAAGCTTCAGTAGCAGAATACTGCATGGTACTAATAGAACCTCTGGCTGAGCTTGCCTGTTGTCTGAGAATTGGCATACCTTTATGCTGAGCTCCTGCTGGCCGAATCACTGTATCTTTGGGTATAATTGGAAGTACCAAATCTGACGCGAACGAACACTCAACACCCTGCTTTAGCTTTTCTTTATGTCGCTCCCGGTATTCTAACTTTCTTCTTCGAAACACTGCAGCTTCTACCAGTCTATTCAGTAAGGTTGGTGAGGCATCAGGGAATCGGAATTCTATCTGCCAGCGGACAGACGTTTGGAACTCTACGAGTTCCGCCGAAGCTTTATCTTTTGCTATGAAGTTTGCCACTTTCACGTTTTCGTTCGCTGAGCTAGGCTTTTTTATAATAGTAGAAAGCCTATAAAGACGAGTAATTGTGTCTTTGATCGTATTTAGAGCTGTCGCTACGACATCAGCACTATGAAGACTGAGTAAATCATCCGTTTCGGACCCCGCATCTGTTTCATTGTCCAAACTAATGGCCATAGAGTCTTCCGATGATGAATCTGAGCTATCATCCTTTTCACTTTCCTCTTCCGCTTCCTCCTCTAGTATTACCGGCGGATCCATTGCTTGTTTCGTGCTTTGTCTTAGGCGATCCAACATTTGAATCAGAATTTTTTTAACATCAGCATCATCACGAAGTCGGTAATCTACCGATGCTCGACCTGGAGCAAAAACACCCAAGTTGCCTGCCCAAATTTTGAATCTTCCAAGTTCGTTTTCTAACTCTGATCGTAAATGGGGTTCGAGCTGTTTAGCCCGCCCACGTGAGAATACCGTAGCCACATTTCTAGCAATTTCAGCAATCGAATCTCCAGGAGCTTGTCTTGGTTCCGCATATAGCGACATTACTAACTTATCTTCTGGTAGTAAACCATATACACTAATATTTTTGCAATCATCATCCTTTAAAAAATCATTGAAGAAAAGCAGGATGTTGCCGCTGTGAAAAAAAAGTGGATTTGTAACATGCCTGTAGTGCAACGTCGGGATAGACTCCCAAGCCGCAGATATGCCTATTCACGTTCACCAATCATTTGGCCCTTGGTCTTGTCTTCCGGGATCTTCGCCACAAAGGGAAAGTTTCCAAGGCTGCTTACTCAAGACCATGATTTTTGATTGTTGACGCAGAAGCCTGGCTCATGATCATCAGAATGTGTTCTGGAACAAATAGCGAAGTTACAATTTCCCGATTTTCTTGAACGACGTAGATAACTATGAGTGGTATCGAAGTGACTGGGCTAGTCCTAGCCGTGCTTCCGCTATTCATTGAGGGCGCAAAAGCATACTCACATGGCGTTGAAACCATTCGAAAGACAGTCTCTCGTCGAGAACGCGATGAAAAGCTCATGGATTTTTATGACGAATTTTATTGGGAAATCGTGCAGTTAGATCGTCAAACTTTAGAGGTCATCAAATCGCTGCCCTATTTATCTGACAAACGAAAGGCTGAGCTGACGATGGATATCCGTTTGGAGGCCTGGAAAACTGACGCAGATGTTGCTCAAGCACTCATTGATTATTTTGGATCTCAGGAGGATTTGGATACTTTTTTACACGTGATGGGAAAAATTGCTCAGTTGCTTTCTCAGTTGATAAAAGACTCTACTATCCATGTATTATCGGGCGACATTGTAAGTATAGATGTCAATATGTAGAACATTCATAGCTGATGGGGTGTAGGGGCAATCCAAGATGTTCAGTAAATTGACGGAATTTGCTGCTGATAGAGAAAGGGGTGAGACAACTAGTACTTTCAAGGAAAGAACACGGTTTTGGAAAAAAGAAAAAGACCGGGAAACGTGCCTGAAGAACTTGTCCACGTGGAATAAGAGACTTTTCCGTTTGACAGAGCAAGCACAAAAGGAACCTGCTACCAAAAAGTTATCTTCTGGAGCAAAAGATGTTTCTTTATCTCATCTGCGGACACTCTCGCAAAAGCTGTACAAGGCGCTTGCAAAATGTTGGGGTTGCAATTGTCCAACTCAACACGAAGCACAGTTTTGCTTAAAAGCTCGCGGGAATTCGGTGAAACCAGCGATAACAGAGATCGATTTTGATTTCCTATTTTCCGTTCAAGAAGATATGCAATTGGGGAGATGGCAAGAAGGAACTGTGGTTGTGAGATCAAATGGGTTAGTTTATAGTACCTACCAAATATTGGAACAGCTCATTACTAACTTTTTTTTTTACTTGACTGTAGCGGATCTGTTAAAGCTGACCGCTCACTCTTGCAGAAAATATGTGATACCGTCGGATGTAGAGGACCTGTTGATCAATGCCTTCAACTCTTAGTAGAAGATACCGGGAGCGACGAAATGCTCTGGCAGCTGCGCTCAACTCCCAAGAGACTACCCAAATCAGCAGCCTCACAAACCGAGTCTTTGCAAGCAGTATTAGAAAAATCGACAAAATTGCCGCTTATCATAAAACGGAGGTTGGCAGTCATTTTCGCACATTCGTTGCTGCAGCTGCACGAGAGTTACTGGAAGAATAAGGAGTGGAGTAAAAATCACATATTCTTCTTTTATGACACCGCCGGAGCCCTTGATTTTGAACGACCTTATTTATCAACAGTCTTTGACCCTGCCATAGATGAGAAGCACCCACCCGTGGATTTAAACCGCTTTCATCGCAATCCGAGTATCTTAGCCCTAGGAATTCTCCTCATAGAGATACATACCGGCAGATTGATTGAAAGTTTTCGCACCGAGACTGAGCGACAACAAGTGAACACAAATACGGATTTGACTGTCGCGAACCGCGTGGTGATGAGTCTTGAGGATTGCTCCCTTGGATATCGTGATGTGATTCAGTCATGTTTGGATACGCCATGGGTACCAGCAGGTCAAAGGGTAAATTTGGAGGATGTAGCGACGAGAGCTGGAGTATATCAGGATGTGATCCAACCATTGGAAGAAGAATTTTCGTATTTGTTCCGTGAAAGAATATAAGTTTTGTTTATGGGTACACCAACATTTGTGAAGATGAAGTTAGTACTAGATCTACTGTGTACTCCGTGCTCAATAAGCATCAGTTCAGAGAATGATCTATCTGGAAATAAATCTTTCTAAACACCATATTACCTACGTGCCCATGCATGAAATCATCGATTTCTACGATATCATTATGTACTGTGCCTTTTTCGTGGTAATACCCGGATTGACGATTTCGAAAGAGACAAAGGCACTGGGAGTAAGGATCAGTTTTTTAATGCTCGTGAAATTATGTGCTCATCTGATGTGGTTTCGAAGTCCTGCGATAGGGGCCCCGAACCATCTGTTGTTGGACCTCGAATCGAGATGAAGAAGATGAAGTGTTTGCAAGGACATAACTATCCAAGTATCTAGCATGGTAGTGATTTGAAGAAGCATGTGGCATTAGTACGGAGTGGTGTCAACTTTAATTTTGTAATGTTATACATTCACTACTTAATAGAACAATGCTGCCAGCTTAGAACCACATGAATTGACATAATTTCATCTGACTAGTAAGGCTCACAAATAGCAAGGTATTTGAGTTAATTTTTCAGAATGGCTATAAATGTTCAATGGAAACTACCAAGTAGCCATTTATAAGCATTCGAAGCAAGTTGCAGCGAGAAAAAAGCGTGATGTTCCTCGTGCTTGATCAGACGTACTGTAATAGTGAATTTACCACGAGACTTCTCTTCTCACTGCTATTGAAGCATCCATGACATCTACGGCGGTACCGTCTGTTGCGAAATCCTTGGATACCAAAGAGTTATATGTATGGTTTGCTAGTGCTTTCTTTCTCACTAGGTAATCAAAATCCATTATCTGATACTGAGCTATCGTGAACAATGGTGTCCTAATTCTCGCTACTGTCCTCCTCCTCACCACTATCTTCCTCTTCCTCTTCCTCTTCTTCCTCCTCCTCCTCATAGCTATCCTCATTCTCATTCTGTCGAAGACGTTTCTTGGTAGAAATCTTGTGCCCAACGTACCCCATAAGCGTGGCTACCATCTCCTCACGTAAGTACCGTCCAGGAGTACCCCAACTCTGAGTGAATTTTTCTCTCTCATCCTTGATCCTCGGCATGTTCATCTTCTTTTGGCCAGCTATAGACATGCAAACTAGCCAGTGATAATAAAGATAACGTTTCCGAGGGCGATTCTCGTTCAAAAACGCTAGCTTCTTTCCGTGAAGCTTCTCAAACCGAGTGTTTGTAAACATGTGAACCGTTTTCAGAAGATGCTTATCCAAAACTCTCAACTCCCAAGAACTTTGGTCCGTTAAGCACGGGACAATCGCTAGTTGGAATTTATCGAAGCATGTTTGGATCTGCTTTTCTAACATCAGACCATTCTTAACGGAGAACAACTCGTCGCTCGCCTCGTCCCCAAAGATGTGTTTCATTTGGGCACCTTGCAACTTTGCTGGCATAATGTGTGCAGCCACACGTTGGCTCGACTTGCCCCATGAATGACTCACGACGCACCAGATCTCTTCTTCATCGAGCCGCTGACGCTTCACTCCGTAGAAATCTATCAAACTATTTCTAAATTCAGTTTGCTGAGTACTGGATCTCTTCTTCTCCTTCACATAAAGTTGTAGCATGAGGTCCGTGTGTGCCTTACGAGCCTTCTTCAATCGTATTTCCTTCTCAGATTTGGCAGATTTGGCTTCTCGTTTCCGTCCAAGTAGTGAATCTTGTATTGCATCTATATACTCGATCTTTCTTCTATACCATGCCCTCCTACGAGCTTGGATTTCGCTCATCGGTATTTCAGTAGCATTATCTAGCTCTATATTCTCTTTCTGCTCATCCATCTCTCTCAGAGCCTCCCGCAAAACTTGTGCATCGGCAGGCCATTGGATTGTATCATTGGAAGATTCGATTGCTTTTGTTTTTTTCTGATGTCCTTCATCCTTCGTTCGATCTGGTGTGTTGGTGGACATGATTTTACGAAAATTAATGTTTCTATCTTTACTTCGTTGGAAAAAGATGTAATTGAGTGCGCTGAATGAAGGGTCAAGTTGACAATATCGCAGTATTTAAAGGTGGTAGTAACCCCTCAATTTAGTATTTGGAACTAATTGACCCTAATTTATAGTTTACACTATGGAGGATTGGATTGTGAGCACTAGACCATTTTGGGTTCAGATCGACGTTTATTTATTTGTAGAACATTGATTTTCCAAGTTCGTGGTTTCCCTTTAAGGTACATACATCACTTAACTCGTACTAGATGGCTCTTTCACCTTTCTCACATTCACTCCACTCGGAGGCTAGCTTGCACTACTTCAAATGATTATGTCACTGCTTAAGTTCGGTGTTTCATGAATCATAAGTTAATTTCAGCTTTAGATATGCGGCGTGCTGGTAGTTTTCTTGAGTACATCATCAGAGTCATATTTCCCCTTGTCCTCGGGATTGTCGTACACATTCGATTTCATTTATTACGATACTCTTGTCGCTGTATACTTGGAGAGAATTAGTATGTTAGAATCGGTACCAGTGCTTCCCATATTGGAGGGTGGTTCGAGTCATGATTAGTTAGCATAAATCAAGAGAACTTGGGTAGGCCAAGGTTGGTGGGGCGTGATAGTTCAGTGTATGTCAAATAATTCTACGAGATTCATCGCGATTTGAAACCTTACTTCGAAGAACATGCCAAGACGTCCAAAGTTGCTGGTCAGTGTTTATCACCTTCACAACTACATGACATGTCAAAGCTTTCAAAGACTTCTTTTGTGCAACTCAATTACTATTGCTACTGCTACAACAGACAAGCTGGACCCATAGTTCACAATTACGTTGCAGCTCGATAAATAAACACCTTCCCACATAATACTAGCAACATTCGATGTTGATCTTCGTCAATACATCGTGGGTATCACTTCCACTTTTGTAATCCCATTTCCTTAGCTCTAGAAACAGATTCGCTTCGCTTCCCTTGTCTTGTGCCATATGCTCATTAATAATCACTCGCGATACAGATTGTAGCATCACTATCGTCACCGATGACAGCATTGCCAGTTGCCGGATTTCTAGTTGTAGCATTGACCATTATGGAAAATGGAAATTGGACATTGTTCCTCCAGCAAGCGGGCACGAAAGATTGATACATCAGTAGGGCTTCCATGACCGTTCTCTATGCAGTCATCACACACACTCTGACTGCAAGTTTTAAATTCACAACCTGCGACGCATCTTCCACATTTCCTAACGATTGGAGTGCGAATGCTAGAGGTCAGGAACTGGTGTGTATATGTTCCTGGACGCGGTCCCGCAGCGTATGGAGCTACGGCTGCGATGCTGTCAAGGAAATCGAATGAAGATGGCAACACAGGAGTGTTGCAACTAGATGTGGGGGACGATGGTGCCGATAAGGAAGGAGCCGGTTGTCTAATATTTGACTCCGTATTGCCAGAGAAAGGGGTCTCGGGTGGAGTTGTGATAAATTCGCCGTCGGTCGTTGTCTTGTCTGAAGAGCTTTGAATCGCAGCAAGACTAGCGGCGGGAGTAGCGACCTGTATTCCGTGGTTGGATGAGGTGACGGGTAAAATGTTTACAATTCCACCATCAATCATCGCTTTATCCAAGGGACTTTGAGATGATTCGGGAGTTTGATCCATCTTAGTTGGAACTTTTAAAGGTTTCTAGGGAATGAAAGAGTGCAAGAAACATTTCTATAACCTTGAAAATAAAATAAAGATGTAGATCTGTTCAAGAAATGAGGAAAAGAATAGACATATGAGCGTTGAGAAGTGAAGAGAGATTCAGATGTAAGTATATTGTTAAGGGAGACGTATTTATATATGAAAATTATTATAATAATGAGTTGAGAGACAAGACCGACATGAAATTGTTGTGCACGCTAGAAAAGTAATTAATATGAACAATTTGGAGACCAAGATATACTAATTAGAACTGAATTATCGCGATACTGTGTCCGGAACAAAGTTAATGAATCTTTCAAAATAAGAACAGGGTCAATCAAGTAGATGAACTTAAAGTGCTACTGATGAGTGTAAGCTAAGACCAGCTGTTCAATATGATGTATACATTATTGGGGAATATTACTTTAAAAGATTCTGATAGGCTCTAAAAGGCTCTGAGAGGCTCTGGGTGGGTCTGAATAGTCTAATCTGATAGTTTGAAAAGCGAGGAAGAGGAAAGTAGGAGTGAGCTAGTCAGAAGCAGAAGTATCTATACCTGTTTTTCAAGAAAGGTAAGTGCGACCGATCATATTCAGATACAGCTAGTAACAAAGTAACTGCGATGAAGAGATACATTTAATTGTGTTGTTGAGAGGATTAAAGAGACTGAAACCTAGATGACAAATCGACGATGAAGGGTAGAGCCAAAGATAGCTAGAGACAGTCAATGATTACGTGATTTCGATATATGAAGATAACTTCTGAAGCTCAAGTTCCAGTCTAGATTATTAGATCCACTATTTTAACTTTGATTCTATAGTGTAGATTCTAACGTCAGGTTTAGAACTCTAGTACTATGGGGCTGATCGTTTGAAATTTTCATGTCATGTGATCAACTTGCTCGTTGCATATTCTTAATGAAGAGGGGGGAGAATATAGGGAGAGGTTGTTCAAATAGGTATTTCTCTTGTGGGCTTTGTACGGAGAAGAGTAGTAAGAGAGATGTGCAGAACTACGAGTTAGGCTACCGATCATAACGAACGAAGACGCCGTCAAAAACCTTAAACTTGTACTAAAATTTCAGTCTCCACTTTCAAATCTCGACCGTACTAGCACTATCATCGCGCACTCAAACATCCAAGAAGCATGAAACGCACTTTTCTCCCTCATAAATTTACATAGAAAACGAAAAATAAAGTAGTCACAATCAGGACATTCATGCACGAAATCATAGACGTCGCTAAACTACCGAGAACGTGATTTTGTGGAATTGAAACCGTGCGTCAATCTGAACTAATTTTTAGTAACTGCTGTAACGAGAGTGGAGATCACTAAGGCAGACTAAAACCTACAGACTTGCCTAGATGCTGTATAGTGGTAATTAGCTTTGTTTTGGTCGAACAATGTGATTATTTATAAAAATTTATATTAGTGGTGGATGGTAATATATGACTCCTCATTTTCCTGGATCAATTATGGGATGATCGTTCCTACTGATACGAAGCTTAAGTATCTAAGAAGCCACGTGGTTGAACAGTTTGGAAACAGCTTCTAAGGTGATATAGCTATCAGCTGATCTGGACCTAGTGGCTAATGATACATGTGGCTGCTGTGCGAAGAGGCTGAGAAGAGGTACACGAAGTGGCTGAAATCACAACGGCTTTGGAGAAGAACGAGGTAGGTCCGCATTGTATGAAGATGTAATCAGCTAATTGTGCATGATTTTCACAACTATATAATCGCATTAAACTCTCATAATAACTGTGTCCACGAAAGAATTTCGCTTTGGTTGCATTGAAATACAACAATAAAGTAATCGTGACCATAATGTTCCGCGAGCACCATATGTATGACCACCACGCAAGAACCAGGTATATTTGAAAGACAGCAAATTTATGGGGCAAGTTACCAGCGGAATCTCCGGCTCTGATATTGGTGGCAATTTGGTCCTCTCGAGTATGCAAACTAGAGGTTTAAGCAACACTCAAGGTATACCGATTGAGGAGAGACGGAGCGGTGCATGGTGAAAAGAAGAGGCTTGGTCGTGAGACTTCATCACGTCGATACGTTCAATCACCACAACACATATGTGAGAGATGGAATTAGAATCATTATTAAGAAGCATATTGAGAGACTCGCTCATGATGTTGAGGTTCATGAAGCCAGACGTCGAAAAATATGGGATATTGAAAAAGCATTAAAACAACCGTAAAAGACATGGATTGTGTTTGAAGCTGTCTAGATCTACTTATCTAGACTCACTCAAGACTCTAAAATGAGATTCTTCTAATTCTTCAGCTCACAAGTCATGATAAATGGTACCGTAATTCCTCCAAGGTACAATGTCCCTCTCCTTACATCATGAACAGCGGCCGTTACTGCTGTCAAAATCTTCCCGTCATCTTCGACTATAGTTTCAACAATGTAACCCTCCTCACTCTTCCCGAGATCCTTCTCTTGTCTTACCCCCTCTTTGATCAAACGATCAAAATCAGACCCTCTTCTTCGAATTCGTACGACTGCCGCAGGAACCTGGATTGATTGATCATCCAAATATTGAAGCCATTTATAAGTTTGAGGAATTGATGCAGCTATGATATCGCCGTTCTCATCAACACTCATATTATCAATTGGGTATGGTGCTTGTAATGTATCCTGTTTCAATAGAGTCTTCTCGTCGGTAAGCGAGAAGATATGTATTTCGTGCAAAACTGTATTTGGTACATATATCAGTCCATCACGCCCTGTAACTAATCCATTTGGACCAGTAAGACCAGTAGAGAGGACTAGATTACAGTGATTCGCACGTGAATCGCAGTGTCCAATACTTCCACCCCCAAGGAGAACATCTAAATGGCGACGCTGTAGTTTTCTTTAGTCCATCGTTAAACGGCCATGGAAAAGTTTGATGTAACTTACAAATCCGACCTTCATGCTATGATCATTGGTGAACACAAAATCATCATCATTCACCCAGGCCACCTGGTTGGGAGTTTGGACTGCAGGATCTGCGTATGTCTTTATGTGTTTCATTGAAACACTTCCTACTTGGGTATGAAATAGTTCTATGGTAGAATTTGCACCTAGGGTCACAGCATCAAGTGGGGCACCAGTTAGAGGATCTATTGGAGGTCGATGGTTGATGAGCAGAATGTGCAAAGTACCAGTCTTCGGATCTGGACGGATATCAAAGCCATGTAAGTTAAAGGTACCATCTCCATTGTTGCCAGAGAAGTTTTCGGTTGTCATCCACTGAAGACGAGACTCCAAAGAGCCATCTCCTCGGGTGTCCAAAATACCAATTCTATCTGCTACACCTCGTCCGGAAATGTTCAGACGGTCGGCACTGTGGTAGGTTTGGTGAATCAGCCAAGCGGTATCACACCAGTGATGAGGAAAAAAGGCCATGGATAACGTATAAAACTAGGAAAGTACGAACGCGGGAAGCCACTGCAAACGACTTTGGAGATCGGAGCAGGCCATATATAGGTATCCACTGTCATGATGAAGCCACAAATCTTCGCAACCTTCAATGCCGAGATTATCAATCCTTTCACAGGTTGCGTTGAATGCATCGAATGTTGAAATGGAACGTCCAACACCTAACACATCAAATATAATGCGTTTGAAGAGGAACTGATAGAGAATTGCGATGAGGGCAACAACAATACCGCCTCCGTAGGCTAGAGACCTCGCCATTCTTTTGGAAGATGGCTTTCGCAATGAAGAGAATGAATTGAGCAATGAATGGTGATACAGAGTGATGCTATATCACTTATCATCTGAGAATGTCAAAAATTCTCCCTGTTTGATTTTTGTTGTCGTTGTCGTGTTCTATTGTGGGACCTCGGCTTGGCAATACCCATTCCATGTCTTCTGATTGCTAATCCCACCCGGCCAGCCGGCCACATCTGCTGCATAGGTATCTTTGCTATCTTTCCCCACGATTCTGAATTGAGTTCTCGAGTGAAGTCGGGAAGTAAATCTCTGGGGAAAGACTCAAAGTTGCACGCACAATGGATCTTCGTTGTATGATTCAATAACAAGCGATATCTATCACAACATTCAACTGTTTATGAAGGACCAAGAGATACTGAAGTGGCTCGATCTCACAACCACAATCTTACAAATTATATATGTCAGAACAAAGAACATTAACAGGCAGGAAGAAAACGATATCACGAGTGGAATAATCCAGTGATTGTTCGTTCCTGCCCTCTTTTCATCGTCGTCGTCGCTTCTTTTAACGGGAGCCTAGCAGGTGGCACATGCACGCTACGCAATTCAAGTGGGCTGTGCGCAATAATTCTTCTCACATCCATCTTCTTTCACAATCCAGCAACTTGGAGTGAAATTTTCATAAAAGTTCAAAGATACAACTCACTCACTCTTCACATCTTCAACATTCACACCATATCAGATCGGAATCAATTTCAGTATCATTCTTTATATATTAAACATTAGTTACTCTCGAATCTCAGACCTCGATATCGCCATCTCCCATTAACACACCTCGCATTATCCATCCTCCAGGGACGAAAAGGAAAAAAAATATATACTTCATGCAAACTCAGAAATCAATACCGCAAAACGACCAAATAAACGATACATTAAAACACCAGCCCACTCAAAGCAATTTCATCATTCGAACCCAGCATCTCTCCATCCAGCAAGCAATAGAACCCGGAAAATCCAATCCATGATTACACCAATGATCAACATCGGTCATCTTGAACACCTCAACCCATTAATATTAACTCCATCTGGTACTTTTGAAAAGATAACTTCCCATACGTACTTCTAGCATTCTCTTTCGGCGGCGACTTCGGTGAACTCCAATTCATACAAATCTCGATATCTTGAATTTCCTTCTGCAGTAAAGTGAAACGAATTTGGTGGATAATTTGCCGGATTTGCCGGTCGATTCTCTTGAATTGCGGTAACGATATTGCTCTTCCAAGTGATCGAGGTTTCGCCAGAAGCAAATCGGTCGCTGATCCATCCCTCTCCAAGATATGGACCTAGGCCTTTCATCTTATGAAATTTGAGTACACGATGGTGATGATCGCTAGGAAACTTGGCACTGTAGCGCACCTCATCAGATAATGCTTCATCCGTCAGAATCTCGATTTGTCTTGTGCGGCAGCACTCATTCTGAATCACACGCTGAAAATGGTGATGTCCGGTCCAGACAATGGCAAGTTGCTGTAGTTTGGGCATTGCCGCCAAAACTTGGCAGTATTGCCAATTGTTGCGATCATTGTCGAACCACTTCTCTGCTAACAGATAGTCCACGGCAAGCTTTTGAATTCGATCACCACCTGTAGAGAAGAAAAGATCCTTCAAAAATTGGTAGCCAAAGTCTTCGCGCCAAGTGTTGTCACCAACCTCCAAAGCATCGCTGTAGATACGAAAATGGCTGGAGTTGATGAATACGGTGTCTCGATCGAAGTTGATGTAGCACCTGAAGTTTGTCGTTGAAGCTTCAGGACCAACAAAGTCCAATGGAAGCCCCAACAGAGTTTGTCTATCGTCATACATCTTCTTATCTCGTTTCCAGGAATTCGCAACGGACAATGGTCTGTAACGTCTCAATCCTCGTTCTCTAGCTACTTGGCAGACGCTAAGGATTGCTGGATTCTTAGCATCAGTAGACGCATAAATGATCATCCAGTTTGCGCAACGCTTGGTAATATGGACTTCAATGATGCGATCTTCTTCCATAGAGAAATCCCATATCATACATTGGACTTCGAGGGGGAATTCTGGAAAATTTCGGAAGTGGCATCCATCTTCAGAAGAGAAGCCATGTTGTGTTGGATTATCTAATATCAATTTCTCTTGATCGCAAGATGCGCAGTGATATTCGATGCTTTCTAGGCTGTGCTTGCATGACTGTTCGGGGCTGGATTCAAGTGTCTCCTCTGAAATGGACTTGACATATGGTGATGTCATGGTTGCTGCGTCAACTAATCCAAGAATAATGTTTAGTGATACTGGAGATGTCGCATTAAAATCCAAAGAGACAAGAATGTGATCGCTGATAGCTGTCGTTGGAAGTTTTGCAGTCAATTCATCAAAGGTTTGGTGAGATAACTTTAAAGATGAAACTCTCATGGCTCTTGCGTTGATGCCAGCATGTGAAAATGAAACAGCAGTTCTCTTGGTGTAACTCTGTGGAGAATACGTCAGGAACGCATAGAGGAAGAGCTTGTTAGATTGTTCTTACATTTTTCTGAAGGAAGGAAATTGTTGGCTTGGTTTTCAAGTCTGCATTGATTGAAGAGCTTCTTAGCATCTTTGACGCAAGCAACGGGGCCAGCCCGTTGTGGAGCTATGGGGATATATTAGTATGACATTCTGCAGGAGATTCAGCTCTAGAGTGTATTCTCTTACCATTCTTGTGGACGACATAGTGTCGGAGTTGTTAAAATTGTGACTGTATGAAAGATTTGAAAGTGTATAAAGATTGGGGGAGGAGATTTCAAAAACAGAAATTCGGAGCTCAAGTACCTCTTTTAAAGCTATGAATGTTGTATCAGGTGGGCAATTCACCTCCTCGCGTTGGGTGTTCACGTGTCTTTGTTTTGATTTTGATCTCATCTTCACTCGAGACTTTAGTGGTGAATTAGACCGCTATCGGTTGTTTCATATTGGATCTATCAGGGTCTTTTTCTTTGACATATCTATAGGCTTCCTGTCCTGTATACATCATCATCAAGGTTGGTTCTTCATCCTGATATTCAGTTCTCAATGAGTGGACCAATCAAAGGATCCAGTTGATCAAGCTCATGGAACGAATCAAAAGTCCTTTAATAATGAATCATATATTCAATGTTTCTTTTTGTACATTTGGTTTAAAGATGACTCATTAATAAGTAGATATAGATATACTTTCGCTTCACCTAAACATAAATTCTCTTTTCCCAGGGTTGCAAGCAGTCTTATATTCATCTCCCTGCAGGTAAAAACTTGATGCTCTCCTGTAGTTATGCATTATCTCAGGCAGAAAGGCCATTGGCATTGTTTCTATACTTTATACTATCAAGATTTGCTATTTCTCAGTCTTTAACTTCCTCACTATAGGCAACCATGGCTTTCAGGTATTCATCGGTTATTGTCTGTCAAGTTGATATTCGTGAAATATCTCTTTTTTTTTATTCACTAGCACACATTCAGTACAAACACAACCACAAATACACACAACAACATGAATGCTGAGAAACCAGTGTGAAGACTCACTCCTACATGCAACGAGTAACTTAACTTCCAGCCCAAAAATCACTCTGAGCAAGTAAGCATTTCTCATTGATTACTATCAATCATACCAGACGTTAAAAATCGAAAGATATGAGTTCCTCTACTCTTTCTGTCGCTTGAACACTGAAACCAGATTTCAAATATAGATTGATGATGAACTGTAACACATTCACTCTCCCTTTCGTACTCAGCCAGTCAATACACAGGAATGAAAATGAAGCCAGAGCAGAAGCGAAAGCCGAAGCCGGAGATGAAATCATCAGTGAATCATCAGAATGAGCAGACTCGGTTATTTATTCATTTGTTTGAGAGGTCGAGAGATAACCTTGACGTCTACTTCACTGCCTTTGCTCGTGCAAAACTATCTTGTCATGACACGTTCCCAACTTCGAGATAGTAATTGGTAGAATTGGAGGACTGTTCTACCTACATAGCCTCGGGGAGCTTGGTTTTCATAACCGGCCCCCATCTATTGTTTGGTTTTTGCAATGAATAGGGTTTATGAGGCCATGAATTAAAATTCACATTTTGATGTTGTGAGTTCTTTGAGACAGTGCTGAAATTACTAATGATTTTTTGATTTTCATGATTTTCCACTATTCCACTTCTATGAAATTGACTCCTGTTCAAACCTATCTTTTTATCTCTATCCAGTCTATTCTATTCTATAATCTTTTTATTCCAGTCCCTCCCTCTCTCCACTCCCGTCTGATAATTTTTTTCTTCCTCTTTTCCCAGCTATTTCTTTCCCCTCCCGGGATGCAAAGACTCAACACCTGTACGCAGTGCATCCTACAAACCTCCAGCTCTTATTTAAGAGTCTGTAAAGCTAAGATTGAGTTATAGATGAAATTGGAGAAATAAGGGAAAAAAAGGTTCCTGAAATATAACAAAGAATTATATTTCGATTTAGTGATAATAATATCTACAAATAAATAAATATCAGCAAAGAAATGCGGATACAAAGGTTACAAAAACTCTAGTTAGATTCAACATCTGCTATCCATTATTATCTATATAGAAATACGATACACAAAGTTAGTTTCTTCTTTTTAAAAGAATCTTTTCGATATAAAGCTTGCTTTCACTCTTTTTCGCAATACGATTTTTCCTTTATATTTTCAGGATTCAGTCATTCAAATTCTACGACTTTTACAATACAGAGAATATCATCACTTTCAAATTAATTCTATACTCTGGGCATCGATACGATACAACGTTTTTCCTTCGATTTTCGAATTTTCGAATTTTTCGAATTGATTTGTGTGTGGGCA
>PQXI01000094.1:0-139845 GCA_004786145.1 Botrytis paeoniae
ACTCCCCCTCCCACCTCCACCCCCACCCCAACCTACCTCCTCATCATGCTCGATCTCGACGCGCCCTTCCCCTCCCTCTCCCTCCTCGGCCCCATCCTCCACTGGATCCAACCCAGCTACACCGCCAACCCTACTGGTCTCCTAACCACCACCGACCCTTTCATCGCGAACTATATTGCTCCGGCTCCTCCTCCAGGTAGTGCTCCGCATCGATATTCCTTCTATTTATTTGAACAGCCAGAGGATTTCGATGGCGGGAAATATGCACCAGCTGCGGGGAAACCGCTGAGTAATTGGTATCGGATGCGCTTTGATTTGGATGGGTGGCAGAAGATGGTGGGGCTGGGGGAACCGGTTGCTGTGAATTATTTTTTGAGTAATTAGACGGGTTGGTTTTGGAAGGGGGTTAGAGCTTGGTTTAGTTGGAACTTGCACTTGAGACTGTATTCAGTGTAGAGAGAGGTATACATTCTGCCCCTCATCACAGGAATATAGCAGGAAGATACCTATGCGATGCATGGATATTTGAGAAACTTGTCGTCATCTCTTTTCAATTCTTAACAAGAACTGAAGTTTGAAGTATCTATCTAATGACTATCTATCTAAATACCTCAACTTCACAATCTGCAATCTCTACTCGAGTCTAGATTTCTAAGGAAAACATCACGCATTTTCATTACTTCCTACGTACAAAAGATGTACATGTATGTTTCGAGCAATACTTGACTTACCCCAGTATCTTTTATCTAAGAAAAAAATCAGCAACATCCTATAACCGTCTCCCCCTGAATTCCCGCTAAATTTACCCCATGAAATTTTTTTGTCATTGCATCCATCGTATTCTACTACCTCATGGCTCAATTATAAACTATACCATCCATCTATCCAACATCGCTCCGAAGACTCTACAGAAATAGATAACACAAGATCATCCTACGATTAGAATACCAGTTGCAGATATACTTTCCGCCGCAGTGCTGGTGCACTACAAGATATCGCTGCCAACAGTATCGCATTCATCTCAGGCGCTGCCAATAGAAGTTCCCCGAAAACCAAAATCTCTATGAATCACAATCCAAGATTAATCTATCTCCACAAATTTACCAAGAACCACAATATACCTAGGCAACTTACCGATGTTCCAGCGACTAATCGATACACCGCAAATTTCCCATGAATAGAGATCAGTGGACCACTTGGAGACCCAGGAGAGAACCGAAGAAACCCCTCGAATTGACGAGAATGACTACTAAATCTACTCGTTCCCATGATCATGAGATGAACTCTCGGATAGACTATAGAAATCCCTCCAACCCAAGTGGATTCCAGGGATAGACATCGTATTTACGAAGAAAAGACAATGGCAATTGCAATGGTATCAGTGGAAAACAAAATTTGTAACTATCATTAGAGCTAAATACTATACTTCCAGGCAACCCCTATATACGAAACATGCACTTCACATAAACAGGCCCTGCCGTAGTTCTGTCCCTTCATTGCCATAAAATAACCCCTCTAATAAACATAAGCATTTTGACCCAACGGCAACCAATCCGCCGCCTCACAAACAATATGTACACCATCTGCTTCAACTCTATAATTTTCCGGATCGACCTTCATCTTCGGCATCTGATCATTGAACTTCATGTCTTTCTTTCCAACTATTCTACAATTCTTCACCGCCTCTACGCGGCTTTTCAAACCATATGTTGCGATCGTACCCGAAGAAATTGACGATTCAGAGACGAAAAGAATAGATGTAGAAGGGACTAGGGGTGCAAACATGGGGCGACAGATGATGGGTTGGACTGTCGGGATGGAAGCGTTAGGATCACCCTAAAGTTTGATTAGCAAAGAATTCGAGAGGACATGGGTGGAGGATGATCTACCATTTGAGCGTAAGCGATCATACCACTCTTAATAATTGTAGTAGTTTTAGTTCCAAACCAAGCTGGATCCCAGACGACCAGATCTGCGAGCTTTCCCACTTCAACACTGCCAATAACATGTCCCATACCTTGAGCAAGTGCCGGATTGATCGTATACTTGCTAATATATCTCTTAACTCTGAAATTGTCTGCTCCAGTACCTAGATCTTCTCCGAGTGCACCGCGTTGGACTTTATTTTTGTGGGCTGTATTCCATGTTCTCATGATAACCTCTCCACAACGACCCATTGCTTGGGAATCAGAAGACATCATGCTAATTGCTCCTAAATCATGGAGAATATCTTCGGCTGCAATCGTTTCGGCACGAATTCGTGATTCTGCAAAAGCGACATCTTCAGGAATATTTTTGGAAAGATGATGACAAACCATAAGCATGTCTAGATGCTCATCGAGTGTATTTCTAGTATAAGGTCTTGTAGGATTGGTAGAGGAAGGGAGGACATTCGCATGCTCGACAACACTGATGATATCAGGTGCATGGCCACCGCCAGCTCCTTCTGTATGATAAGTGTGAATAGCACGATTTTTGAATGCAGCAATCGTAGATTCAACAAAGCCTGACTCGTTCAGAGTATCGGTATGAATCAAACATTGAATATCGAGTTCATCGCAAACCGTAAGACAAGAATCAATAGCCGAAGGTGTAGTGCCCCAATCTTCATGTAATTTGAGTCCACAAGCTCCAGCAATAACTTGCTCACGGAGTGCAGCGGGATCACTGTCATTTCCTTTGCCTGTTATTCCAACATTCATTGGCATGGTATCACAAGCTTGAAGCATTTGTCGCATATAATTCTTTCCAGGTGTGCAGGTTGTAGCACTAGTTCCAGCGCTATTTACATATTAGATAGCATATAGCAAAAGTTTTTATTTTACTTACCTTGGGCCAGTTCCGCCTCCTAGCATCGTAGTAATACCGGATGACATAGCTTCATTGACTTGTTGAGGGCAGATGAAGTGAATATGGGTGTCGAAGCCACCGGCAGTAATAATTTTGCCTTCCCCAGCAATAACATCTGTACATGATCCAACAATCATATTTGGACTAACGCCATCCATCACATCTGGGTTACCAGCTTTACCAATACCTACAATTATACCGTTCTTGACACCAATATCGGCTTTATAAATACCAGTCCAATCAACAATCAAAGCATTAACAATAACGAGATCCAGTGATATATCATCAGATATACCTGTAGCCTGGCCCATACCTTCTCGTAAAGTTTTACCACCACCAAACTTACATTCATCGCCATAATATGTCAAATCCTTTTCAACCTTGATCCAAAGATCAGTATTACCTAGACGAATAGTGTCACCTACAGTTGGTCCGAACATTGTTGCGTATGCTGTTCTATCCATTTCGAATGCATCAATATATGCAGCATCTCCACTTGGATCTGGGGTATGCGCGAATCCTGCCTCTTGAAGATTGACTAGAATTTCTTCCACTCGTGAAATATCTACTTTGCCAGTAGCAACGTGATTTCCACCTCGAATGACTCTGTTGCCACCAATTTCTACTAGTCCTACGGTTTTAGTATCTCCAGGTTCGAATCTAACAGATGTACCAGCTGGAATATCGAGTCTGTAACCATATGCTTTGATCCGATCGAAATCGAGTTGTGGATTTGTCTCAATGAAATGATAATGAGATCCAATCTGCGAATATGAGCAAGTGATCATCACTGTAGAATCTTAGACTCACTTGTATTGGTCTATCTCCCTTACTTGTCACTCTCAATTTTATTCTCTTTCTTCCTTCATTCAGCTTGACCTTACCTTTTACAGTAATCAAAGCACCAGGCCGTTTGGTCGATTCGTATTCCGCATCCAATGGCAATGGGAAAAGATCTATATCCGGAATTGGAAGAAAGCTTCCATAGAGAGCCTTCGCCAAATCTCCATCATCTGTACTAATTGGATGATGTACCGTCACCAAGTATGTTCCAGTTGGAAAAGTGCCTTCGACCATAATTTCCGTAAGAGTCGAGCAAGCCGCAGGTTGGACATGACGACGCCCGAGCATTGTTGCGCCAATTGACATGAGATCTGCCACTGTATGGTTTCCATCGCGAATGAGCTTTGAGGTCGTCAGTTCGTACTCTTTTCCTGCTGTTGGGGGAAAGACGGTCGCCAGACCTCTTGAAGATTATTCGCTATAAGCGCCTTGTATCAATTAGTTACAATCTCATGGCATGTTTTCGAATGCTTGAAAGAACTCACAACTGCTTCGGAATGATTGAGCTTTACTCCTCGCGCAAGTCTTCGTTGTGCCAGCAGGCCAAGCTGAGAGATAGCAAGCTTATCTATCTGTTTTGACGATCCCAAAAATTAATTACTTTACTTGAACGCTGCTACGATAAGGGTCTGGACTTACTTCTTTAGGTATGAGATGCATCTTTGAGACTGCTATGTATCTCCTCTTTAATTGAATGTGAACAATTGCATTAAATGATGTTTTGTAGAAAACTAGATATGATTTAGAGCTTCTCAAATGTTAAAGTTTTGGTAAGGATTTAGAGATAAGGCACACCCCTCCGTTCTATCTAGCTGATAAGGGAAGATTATGACAGGGATGGATGTGTCAACTGAATTTTGGCAAAGTCGAGATCTTAAACAATCATTTTCAAGGTTAGGAGTAGAGGTAGAGGTAGAGGGCAATTCATTCACTTCATCGACGAACAAGTACTACAGAATTGCGCTGTCAGTTGTACAAAGTACATGCATAGCACAACTAATCTTGAATTATCGTACCTACCTACTAGTACCCCTTACAACTTTTCTTTTCCGACCAATCCATCGTACATCTCAAAAGACAAAGAAGTGCTTCTTCTGAAGACTTCTGTCTGCTGTGACTGGTTCGACAGCTTTCCGTATAATACGCCAATATTCCGAACAAGTTCCAAATAATTGATCCATTGCCAATATTTTCTCCCAAAACACCAATTCCTAACCAGCCCTTAATCCCTTTTGCCCTTCAAACGCACAATGTATACATGGTATAAAACTCCAGAGATTGACAAGAACAACTTTGCCACGCTGAAATGCTCATCAAATCATTAATATTTACAGTTGGATCCCTAAGAATAGCCGGGGAAAGCTTTGGATAATGCGCGACGGACTATCGTGGCTCATTAGTTTGATAAGAGTTTGACATTGAGAAGCGCTTACAGAGTGATTGATTCCTCCTTTGGACCAGATCGGGGTCTTCTATTGACGGCTGTTGTGCTGCAAGTTCCTGAATTCGTTGCTGGGCTCTCTCTTGCCGAGAAAGGCCGTCTTGTAACACCTCAACTCCTAATACGCTATTGGCCTGTGATTGAGGGTGTATTGCACTTGTCATCAATGGCGGTCTCGTTGCAATCGGTGATGCAACTGTCATTTGTACATTGTTCGTTTGGACCGTCGAAGTATCAAACATTCGCCTGTTGAAACTAGCGCCTAAGATTCGGGGAAGAAACCTTGAATGACCAGCCTGAATATCATGGTTATCCTCTGCTATAGTGATACGAGATCTCAATCTTCGCATATTCCTTTCCCTGTTGACCATTGCGTTGGTGATTTCTATTGGGCATTGCCCGACAGGTAAGACACTCTTTTTGCACATAGGGCATAATGAACTGTTATTGCCAAGAAAAGGGTCAATACAATCCGGATGAAATATATGACCACACGGCAACTCGCGAATCAATGTAGTTCCACTTTCAAAGTCATCTAAACAAACAGGACAAGTAGGTTGGGAGAATACTACAGCTCTTTCCCCCAGATCTGAGATGGAAAGTGGTGAATTTCCCAAGTTGGGTATGATAAAAGTTTGTGATAAGGCCTTGGGTGCAGAGTCATCGCAAATTGAGATCTCATTCGCCTCCGCGGAGACGCTTTTATCGGCTTGTATCCCCTCGGTTGTAGTTGAACGTTGATGTACCAAAGAGGTCTGTCCAACAAAATGATATGTAAATATAGGCATCTGATCGATAATCTCTTGTGGAACGGTGAGTCGCTTGATACCTAGTGCCTCCAAGTTTACCTCCCCGTTTTCCACTCGTCTTGTTAAAGCCCGCCTTCGACTTCTCTGGAGATAATGCATAGAGCCAGAAGTGATTGCAAGCATAAAGGCCAGTACAGCAACAACAATCAACAAGAATTCCCACAAGTTGGGGAGATTTGTGCCATGAGTCACGCGAAGCTGCGTATATACTCGTACATAATCTCGAGGGTCAATGCCTGGGAATGTGGATAGTTCATGGCCGTTTGGTACGTCTGTAAGATTGCCGGAATATAGACTTATTTCGCGCATCATCCTCTCTCCAACACTTCCAGGAACAGCGTATACCGGATATTTGTTTGTAGACTTCCATGCTCCGCCATCTTCAAGTGCCCACTGATCCGAGTTGATTGGTGGTGGTCGACTTGTACTATTATCTGGTGGATAGAAGATGAAAGCTCGTATTGGGTCTTGTCGCGCTGCAGCTAAATAACCTTTTGTACATTCTATACTGATCCAAGGTGCTAGCGCAATCAATGTGAAATCCGTTGCTGGGAGATTGGCTTGTCGAGTAGCATTTGAAGGAACATATTGTTTTGAAATGTTGTAGCATGTGTGTTGATCATCCAGATCTGGCACGTAAAGAAAGCCGCCTATTGCACCGCTCGCATCTGCATTGTGGGTTGATAATGTTTGTAAGTTATCAGTAATGGTCTCTGCATAAGATATGTTTGGCTGTTGACACATTAGATCAATACTTTCTCTAATCGACCCATAACATACATTCAACTGATTAATGACGCTCGTGAGCTGATCATTTGTGGACAGGTTATTCCATTCTTCATCCGGGAAAAGTAGACTGTAATACAATTATTAGTAGATGTCTAAGATTTTGTGGTGTGAAAATGCATGTTGATTGATCGACATAGAGATGAAGAGCGAGGTAGAGAGAGAGGTTGTTGATGATGATGATAACAGAAATTGGTGTTTCTTGACAAAAAAAACACGACATCGTATTCAGTAAAGTGTCTAGAATCGGACAAGAGAAATGAATATTGAAGATTTGTTTGCACATACACGGAATTATCGACTTCTTTCAGAGCTTTCATTTGTTAGTGAATAAAAAATTACCTAGGTAAAGAGGATGGGCCAAGATTTCTGGACATCTCGGCGCCAAGCACTCTAGGGATTTGAAACTTACCCATATTGGCGCGCAGGATCTATTTTTATTGCGCCGGGCATAGACCCTTCGGCAAACTGAATGATGGTTATAATTACCATAAAGTGAATTGCAGAACGTGATTCGTGAATTTCTGAATGTTTTATATTAACAGTTGTTGAAGGATCTTGAAGGATATATTTTTGTACCCATATTGTTCATATAACAGGATATACCAAAAGTAGGGAGATTCGGAGAGTCAGGAAGACTAGGGAGAATGCCTGGTATGCATGGGCGGCTAGCGAAAAAGCTTGATCATCTTTTTGCTCCACGTTTGACACCCACAATTTTCATTTCGGAATGTTTTTTGGTCTTAGGTTTCATGCTCGTTATGAGGAACTTCCCCCGATGACAATGTATTGCTAATTATTAATGGGAAAGAGAGAGGAGAGGGTGTGAGATCTTGAGTAAGATTTTGAGAGGAAATTTGATATGAATGATATGAATGATATGTATTACATATTTGTGTCCCAGTATGAAATCTTCACATAGGATATCTCGGGTCACTAGGTATGTATGATGGGTGCCATGCATGTATCGCATCTAAACCACCGGTAGAGAGTGGAGATGACATTATCACAACTTGTTGCATTCCGTTCTGTACTCATCTCATGTCGCTCTAGAGAATAAAAAGTAAGTATAGTATACATCAATCATATTTCACTGTAAACCAGTCTGTGCTCATAAAGCATCTAGAATCTAAAAAATGAGTAAATTCCAGTACAGTACCACTCTGTACTCATAGCATCTAAAATCTAGAAAACATAAACATAAATTCCAGTACAGTACGACATGTTCTTGTAGTCCATTATGTATTGATACAACATCTAGACTCTAGAGAATGAAGAAGAAATACAGTAATACGACATCTTGTTGTACTCTGTGCATCTCCCTCGCAATTGTAACGTATTGTATGGCTTTGTGCCTCTCGTATTGGTAGACGGATTTTCAATATACTTTTTTCAACACCACTGGCGTCTCAAATATGTATTAATCGGATCAACAATACGTAATGGCGCCATTCTGACGATCTTTCAGCCAGCCAAATGCAAAACGCTAACGAATTTGGGAGATTCTTGAAGCAAAATGTAGTTCAACCAATTAAGAATCATGAGATATTGTTCCCTGTTCATCACGTGCTGATAGACGGCCGGAATAACCAAATACCTAGTCTTATCTTCAACAGGCTAGCTCCACTGTAATTCAACTAAGCAAGCATCACGACCTACCTGACTTCACATCTGACAAGAAAGTAAACAACATTCATAGCGTTTGATATTTGTCCATAATTTTGATATCCAATACTTATTGATTCTTGCTTTATAGATGAGTTGTTACAACTCAAACGAATGTCAAGACCCTACCGAAATTCAACAAACTAACACAAGAGACGCACAATCCGATTAGATCCTAGAGTCTCAAAGTCCATTTCTACATACATCTCATACACTTGCGCCTATCATTAAAATGCCTCCCATGGCAAGCCAAAAAGGAACGGGAAAGAAGGGTCGAGATCCCCGCCAATCCCGAAGTCGAAACACAACACCAAGTCTAGTGGGTACCGCGAGCTCAGTCGCGCCTTCTGATGCCGGAAAAACTCCCTACACACAAATTCCAATTAGTATTCTTAGGACCTCCGTAGCAGATGAAATTGTCGACCAACATGCTTCCGCAATTCCCAACTCAAGAGAGCTCGAGGCGCTTATGCAACGTATGGAAAGACTAGCTGCAAGCATAGATGAACGTGCTGCGGTATGCGACAAGGGGATGCGAGTTCTGGCACAATCAAGGAAGGATAGGAACGAGGAACTGGAAATTGAAAAGCGAGACGAAGAATTGAAAGACAGAATGAGGAGAGATCAGGCAGATGAAGATGAACGTGGGAGACATAAGGCTCACAAAATCAAAAAGAGAAAGGATGTCAGTAGTGCTAGAGAAGAGCGGCCATTGGCACATGGTGCCCATGGTTTGGCACCACAAGATGGATCCAATGTTGGTAAGTCACCTTTTGATACGGTATACACATCAGTATAGTGTTGACTTTGAGCTTCACTTCAAACCGTACCTCGCTAATTCAATTCACTTGCAGAAGTCGCCGTTCCAAGCCGTGACTATACACACAAACATCACAGAAAAGTATCAAAAGAACGAGACAATGATTCAATAAGCTCGTCACTTTCACCACCTGCTCCTGCAACACCAACCGCAGGTATGAACACGGATACGAAGCCAAATGGCACTGCCGAAGATGAGTCCAGCTCCGATGAACATCAACCTCCTCCAGCACCCAAAATCGCCAATTACCAGACGTTTGGAGCAGATCCATCTACGTTTCCCGATCCAACGGTCTACGAAATTACAAAAATAAAACCTGGTGATCCCAGGATGAGCGAAGAAGAAAAGAAGAAGGTTTATTCTGTAGCAGCCTACCCGAGGAATGATCTTCATGATCTTATCCCTGGAACACCACCCGACAAAGACTTCAGCAACGCGAAACCCACAAACCAAGTACAAGCTAACACGTTTGCGACATATCTGGAGCCATACTTTCGACCATTCACAGAAGAAGATCTCGCCTTTCTACGTGAACGTGGCGATCGTGTGAATCCATTCATGATTCCTAGACGTGGAAAGAAGCACTATACCGAAATCTGGGCCGAGGAGGATGGCGCCATGTCAGTTGATACACCAAATCAAGGGCGAGATAAATTACCTCCAAATCAAGCCCGTGGGAGTATTGATGAGATTGATGATGCCATAGCGGAGACGGATCAAATTTCTGCTGGCCCCATGTTATCGAGGTTATTGGCAACTTTAAGACCAGAAAATAGAGCGGCTCCTTCCGAAGACAAACCTATGACGAACGGTGTGAGCAATGGCGAAGGCAGTTTCAATGGTGAAATAAATGGCGACATGGGGGAACCAAGCCAGCATAGCGACACATCTCCATTACCCCCTGCAACTTTCATGGCCGAATCGGCATCAGAATCATGGAAGAAAGCAACCCACCCAAAGCTTGATCATGCACAAATAGATGAAAGGATTAAACAAGAGCTTCGACACATTGGATTTCTACCCCCTGATGCCGAGCCCGATTACGATGCTCATTATGACGACGAGATAGCCGCACGTCTGCGTTTTCTCCAAGCCAAACTCAAAGAACAATCGATTATTAACGGTGCACGTAAGGCTCGATTACAGGAAATTACGAAGGAGCGTATGGCTCATCAAGAATACCAAACTATCCTAGAAGATCTTGACGGTCAAGTAAATGCGGCCTATACCAAACGATCCCGCACAATCGGAAAAACCAAAAAGAATAAGAAAGCTGGCGGTGCTGGCGGTGGTAATCAAGCTGTCAATGGCGCTGCTGGTACAGCAAGACCGGGTCTTGGTGATATGACCAAATCATTGATGGAAAAACGTCAAAAGTGGATCAAAAACATTGGGGCAGTTTTTGATGATGAACGGAATTTAGGCAAAGTGCCTCGTGCAAAGGATGATGGTAGCTCAATCTTCAAGCCTGAAATTATGAGCGAATTCATTCGGAGAGAAAAGGATGGGTGGGATGATGATGGAGAAGAAGAATAGTCTTGTAATTTACAGTTACCGTTAACAATGGACTATATGGATGAAGGGAATTGAGGGATTTTCAGCTACATTGTTAGCTTGGCAGGCAGCTATGGAGTTTACGGACAGCGAGGTTGCACTAGTATTGCAAACATAGCGTATGGCCTTTATGAATGAACGGATCGCTTTGACTTCCTGGTATATACAGAATCGTTCATTATTTTGGACGAGTTGTTCGTGTTGGAAAAATCAATGGGCAGGCAAAGAAAGCCTGCTCATTCTTTATAAATGAAATAAAGTGACTTCGAGTAGTACATGAGAGTCTTGAAGATAATTTGTGAGAGTTACACAAATTATCTAATTCATATGCAGCTCACCCTTAAATGTGTGATATATGTTTATTATGTCGGCTCCAGATATGTAGATGCATTGCATGTTCCTTTTGCCCGTAGTTCTTTGCTTAGAGGGTATCATAACGGTCGAATTTGTTTTGGAGAATGCATGTCGATGGGCTGCCGTGTTTGACATTGGCATTTGAATTGTGGGGAGAGTCTTAGTGACATTGAAGTATGATTCAAATATCTATATTGAGTCGGAGAAAATGCTCGAGAAGGTATATTGTACTGATCGAGGTTTTCGTCATGATCAAGAAGCTGCCGAGGTATGCTTTTTAATTCGATTATAAGTTGAATATGTACATTCACTTGAAACTTGCTGGTCAAGAGAAGCGATATACAATTCACTTTCCCGTCCGTGATACTCATGACCATTATCGTCATTTTCCTTATTTCACTCCGAACTGAAGGTTCTAATTCGAAATACAGATAAGAGTATTGGATGAGCCAAAACAAGAGGGAGCGTTGGTCGAGGTTTCCAGAAGAGGCAACGTGCCTACCACTTTCAGGAAGCGAGAAAAAATTATAAGTAAACAAACAACCACAAATCACCTTCTCAAAAAAACCAACGATCTTAATCATGTCGTCTCCTTTTAAAACTTCCCCAATACGTCTCAAGTCTCCCCGAGATAACTTGGGATCTTTAATCATGGAATCAGCTTACAAAACACAGCAAGATTTGATGGCCAGAAAAGCAAGGGAAAATGGAATTCCAACGTTTGAAATTACAAAACAATTTCAGGCAACACTAAGCCAAGTTTACCAGCAAAACCAAAATTGCACTGAGGCCTGGGCATTAGGAAAAGCAGAATATCACGTTGTATGTAAACTCCATTTGTCTCTTTTAGATTACATGAGTCTCTAAAGTAGACATGGAAATACTGACAGAGCGCTCTAGTGGACCCAGTTCTGTGAGTTTCAGTATTTAGTTTCATTTATATAGAAATGGTGTGATTTGGCTGGGTAGGTAAGAGTCACTTCTAATCCGATTGTAGTTCCAAACGATCCATGGCCAGGTATCCTCCCCAGGACATCACAATCATCTCTCAGGGATGAGACAATGCGCTCCGAGTCCGGCGAGATTACAAGTTCGCCGGAGAAGGGCTCGTTGATTTTGCCAAGCAGGCCGAAGCCTAACTTTTCAATCAAGATCGAAGATGTGCTTCTTAATGCAGCTGACAATTCAGATGTACTGGAGGTATACCGAGAGGCATTGGTAAACATGAAGGAAAGATATCCACGCGAAAGCTTGGAGTGGCAACAGTGGATGGCAGGAAGTAAAGTTTGGGTGTCTAATTGTATACATTTACCAAGGAATTGGGTTCAGATGTATCTTTGCTAACTTATCATTAGTTCGTCAAAAATGTACCTTTCCCTGCAACGAGCCACCTAGGTCATATATTCTCCGATCCTCAGATGCCAATCGCCTCAACACTGTAGGTTCTCGCCGTGGTGGCGAGGATAAGTCTAGAAGCGGGCAATTTGGTAGTAGTTGGCAAGCCGAAGAGGCGACTAGTCGACGTAGATCTAGGTCGCCTCCAATTGAACAGATGGGAAGAGACAGATATCGACAAAACAGGTCCGAAGGAACCACAAGACAAGGTAGGACAATCAAATCCGAAGAGTCGCCACGAAATTTCAAAGCAATGAGAGTTGGAGAAACAAAAAAATACAGTGGAAATGTAATGAGGGCCAGAGAGGATGATCCATTGACTTACGGACCAAAAGAGAATGAAATGCAAAAGAAAGCATACAGTATGGGTGGTGTTGAGTTCCGACATGTTTTCTTTCGTGCTCTGCAAACTAGTAGAGATTTTGTAAGAGCGCGTCATCCTTACTGCGACCGTTCTCAAAAACATGTAAGTCTCAGGCGTTTCCTGATTTCCAAAGACCCAAATCTCCTTAACTGTCAAATTGTCATCGTATCGTTTACGATTTGGTACTGACTTCACTTAGTGGCTTGCCGATCGAATGGCATGGGAGACTGTTTTCAAAAACGAGCCATTCCCCTGGTTGAACAACAAGCCACCAGGAATTCCTTCATCAGCCAGTTTACCACCAATTCACAAAACATCAAGAGAGGTTACTGGCAATTACTCCATGGCTCCCCCACCGGCTAAAATAGTTTTCAATGGTGCCAATACCAATCGTCATCCGGTATACAGTATGGCAGGTAGCAAATCGATCCAGTCGAGACCTTCCTCTGCTTATAGCGCAAACGCGTCTGTCGAAACAGCTATATCTGGTGGTACCACTCCTTTTGGATCAAGTCCCGAGATGCCAAGAAAGCTCTCAGCGACACTGCTAAACAAAGGAGTGATGAACACTATTGGTGAGGATTCCTCGGAAAAGAATGGAACAGATCTTGTCGAAGGCAGGAGAGAAGTGACTATCAGAAAGAACACACTTTTCCGTGCCCTTCTAGGAGACTGGGACGATTCGTTCAAATCCGTTCAAAGAGGTCTTGGGGTTACAATAGAATGTGAGTGCTTCTTCTCCTTCCAATTGTTTTCTTAATTTAGAACTCACAATCCTAGATCATGACGATGCATCTGGATACTTCAAGCTCACTATCGAGCCATATCAGCCTGGAGATAACGTAGCGCTCGAAAGAGCGTACAAGTTCCTTGAGATCTGGAAGAGATTGATTTACTCTGATCAGTTAATCAAACTTGAACATTTTTGGGCCCAGTATAAAAATCACGACAAGACAACTGCAGTAAGTAGCAAAACACAATCGTTTGATTCGACCTCCCAACGAGCCAATCTTCCTTTCACTCAAAAAACCACTTTCTCATTCTTTCAGGTCAATCGCAAGCCTATGATACATGTTAATGGCAAGAAGATTCTTTGTCAAGGAAAGTTCGGTGATCTCTGTGATTTCTTCTCACAGGAAATTCAGGAATATCAATCCAATATGGCTGAATATGCTGACACTGAAAATGCACTTGCCTGCAGTACCCTTTTTGAGGTCAGGCCATACGACATTTACCTCAGCAGTTATCCACTTCCGATACTGCTTGATGTTGATACTAAGGCAAGAAATAAGATGCTTGATGACCATGATGCCTTTCTCGAGGAGTGGGTTCGAAGCTCTTTCCAAAATCGAATAAGCTTATCGGACATGAGCCACGAATATGCAAGAAGGAGTGACCAGAAGCGTATGGAACTAGATATGGATTTGGATGAGCTTCTTAAAGAAGGAGCAGCAAAAGCGGCAAATCAGATGCCATGATTGTAGAGTTAGTGATTTTTAGGAAGTCTTATATTTGCTTTTTGTTTGATATGAATAATAGCTAGTCGTACACGTAGTTTACACATGATCGTAGATTTTTCGAATCAATACCATAGTACCATGCATTTTCGACTGGTTACCAAAACATAAACATTCAAAGTTCAAGATCCCCTTGTCTATTGCCAGTTCCACCAGTTCTCTTCTCTTGCGGGGCATAAAGAAACGTTCATTTGGGCAAGTGGTGTACTGCGGGGTAGAATCACGCGGTAGCCTGTCTTAGCGTGTCCTCTGTCGCGTTTACCTAACAGTATCATCCATTTGTTCTTCACCAATTCAAACTTTGGAATATCTTCGAAGAGTTCGATCAAAATTATCTCAACATGAGATATTTCATCTATACCTTAAAAGTACAGGGATAGATCCTTCAAAATGTCAACATTTGGCGGATACATGCCCGAATTCCCTAACATTCGTGGTAAGTAAATATTTTTCATTCAGAAAAAGAGCGTTATGGTGGATCACCGTGGATCAAAGATTCAGCAGCTTGTTTTAGTAAGCTTGGGACTGACATTGTCCTAGTCGATCATTTCCGCCAAATCATGGGTCGAACTGTTCCGCTAGCATGCTTCTTAAGCCATGTTCATAGCGACCATCTTGAAGGACTTGATAATGATCGTATTAAATTGCCATTTGTTTACTGCTCGGCAGCTACCAGAGAAATTTTGTTGAGACTCGAAAGGAGAAGAGACCTCTTGAACTTGGCGCAGGGTATTTTAGAAAAGGAGAAGAGAACTTATAAACATTTGAAGAGTGTCTTGAAACCGATTCCGCTCGAAACTCCAACATTAATTGAGTTGGCGCCAAAAAATGAAATCAGGGTTACATTGTTTGATGCTAATCATTGCACGGGCGCAGTGATGTTCTTGTTTGAAAAGGAGAATACTGCAGTCTTGTATACTGGGGATATTAGATCGGAACCATGGTTCGTCAATAATTTGACACGAAGTCCATTCTTGATCGAGTACACAAGCGGCATGAAGACTTTAGATTGTATTTATCTCGATACAAGCAACACTGGACCGTTGGAATTCTCTACAAAGGCTGATGGCTTGAAGGAATTGATTGAGAAAGTCAGAAAATATCCACCAAATACCAAGTTCCACTTTTCGGCCTGGACGTTCGGATATGAAGAGGTTTGGGCAGCGCTATCACGAACACTCGACTCGCAGATTCATGTGGACAAATATAAGTACAAGTTATACCAATCGCTGCGTCAAGAAGGGTCTGATGGTCAATCACGATTCTTGGCACCTGAGGGTCCTTTGTTGGTTGGGTGTATTGTTGGAAATGGCCCAAAAGAAGGTTGTTTGACTACCGATAAAAGCGTACGAATCCATAGCTGTGAGAATGGAATGGGCTGTTCGGCTTATGGGGAGGATGATATTGTGTTAATACGCCCATTCATTGCCCGTGGACCAGATGGAGTGGAAATAGCAGAAGTTGGTATTGGAGGCGGCTGGGGCAATCTAGTACCAAGTTATGAAGTTGCCATGGATTTCGATGATGTGAAGGAATTCCTAGAGACATTGTAAGTCTAAATTTGTTTCTGGATGAATTTTTACTAACGTTTTAATGAGTTTTACCGAGACAGATCAACCCGTCATTGAGGGAATTCGACGTATGCTTCTCGCAGAACTAGCATCTACGAACGGGGCAATATCATTGGATGATATGCAATCTGGTATCAACCAAATCTCTTTAAAGGGGCTTGGTGAATCTTTGCTACGCAAGTTGGCACATAAATCTACTGTAATACCCGACAAGAAAAGAGACTCTATTCCTGAAAACGGTCTCCCAAAGGTAATCACATTTCCATACTCACGTCACTCGTCATATGCCGAACTTTGTCATCTTGTCGAAATCTTCAAACCAAAAGATGTGTATCCATGTACTGTAGATGAAGAAGAATGGCATGAAGGTACGTGACCAACGCTCTTATCCTCCCCCTTTTGTTATATAAGTATAAATCCTCATGCCACTTGAACACTTCTCAATTTCTTGAAGGCTAACTCTTTACAGGATTAAACATGAAAACTCTCTTTGGCGACCATTGCTCTGCTTCTATTTTCAGGCATGATAGTGAAATGCGAGAACTGGTTGCTATTCGTGTTGCCGAAATGGCCATGATGTCAAGCCAACAAACGCAAACAACAACTGCGTCCAAATCTTCTCCAATGCCGACAGGCCATTTCAAGGAACTCACTTTAACAGCAGCCAGATTACATAACGAAAGTGGTCCTTCCACGCCAACTCCATTACAAAAAGGGGCAAGTAGAATTGGTCGACAATCAATGTCTAACTGGTCGCAAGAGCTGGTATCCTTATTTCCAGCTCCATCATCTCAAATAGGTGTAACGAGCATCAGTCAGACACCAAGATCAGTTGCTACAAATTCAGACTCGAGTTCAAGCCGTCAAGCGTCGCAGCGAAGAGCGGCCGCGGATATGATTAGTCCACCACCCTTGAAACGCGTTCGGCTTAGCGAGGATTCCCAAATGAGTGGTTCAACGTAAGCTTCTCCGAGGTGTTCTATCGTTTCCTCTTGAAGAGATAGTTTCCTGCTTCTTCATCCATTTCCCTTGTAGTTTCGTCTCGTCAGGTTTCTTGATGTGTAGTTGCTGATTCCTCATGTTCCAGGTCTTCGAAATCGCCTACTCCTCCAAAATCTGTTACGGATGTAGAACAACAGGGCGTAGAGTCCCCCGCTGAGCTCAGCAGCGACAATGTTGACTTAACAGTCCCACTTAAAATTTTGATGGAGAAACTTGGCAATGTACCTGCACTTCTTGAGCAAACGCGGAAAGGATTACTGGAATTCCATACTGGCAAGATGGATGTTGAAGCATACATCGCTCAGGGACTACCGACCCTGAATTACATCCATGCACAAATTGATCAGCTCTTACCACCACCCATTCTGTCGGCGCTATATGCTAATATGCAATCATTTTCTCACGAAGTTGTCGCAGGTTTCTTGGAGTTGCGTGATCATTCAGACGCGTATGCATACGTGGAAATGGAGATGGGATGGTATATACGTCGCCACTTAACACCACTGCAACAACTCACTGAAGAGTTCAAACATATCAAGTTGTATTTGGATCAATCCCCGAGTCAACGGAAGCCCTGGAGATCTAACGTAAGTCTGGAAAGCATGTCGGAAGTATTCACACTTGAAGCCAATAGCGACGCAGATACAATAGATTATCAAGATATCTACACGCCCACGGAAGAGAACGAACTAGCAGCAGACGGCACCGCCGAGAATGATGAAGATATCTTTTCCACATTGTCAGAGGAAGAGGATCTTCACGAAAATGAGAATTTCCCCTTCTATGACCCAATTGATAAGATCATTCGATGTGGAGATTGTGGTCATGAGATTTGGGAGGACGCGACTGGAAGGGTCGATTTGACGCTTGGGTTTTGCACTGGCTGCGGCAATGGAATTAATCCCTTTTACGAGGATGCTGATTTTCCTGGGAAAATCCCCCGTATCTACGAAGACGAATATGGAAGCGAGGCCGACGAAGAGAGAGCTCGAGTATTGATCGGGGATACACACCTCGACTATCAATCCTCAGCTTACGATACCCAAGACAAGGATTCCGAACTTGTTCGGAATGAAGATTACGAAGTTGATAGCTTTATTGATAACTCCGAAGTGCTAGAATCAGATTCAGAGTCTGAGATTTCTGATAGTGAGAGTGAGGGAGAGATAGATTATAAATCCGAGTTCAAGAAACTGCAAGCAAATTTTGACCTATTGATGAATGATTATTGCGAGTTGGCGGATGAGTTTGATGAGTTTAGGCATGATATTCTTGGTACGAGTGAAGAGGAAGATGATGGTGATATGGAGGATAATGACGAGGAAGAGGGAGTGAGAAGAGATGAGTTAGGGGCACACGTGGTGGATGTGTTGGTGAAGCAGGGGGAGCTTCTGGTGGAAGATGTACTCGTTTCGTCGCTCAGAAGTGTTAGTGGGGAGGAGGGAGAGGGAAATGTGGGTGGTGATGAATTCAAAGATGATGAACTCGAGGAAGATAAAGCCAAGATTGTTGAGGTTATATCAATCACATCTTCTAATCCGAGAGGAGAAAGTATGGAATTGTGATGGGCGATATAGTTGGGGTGGGCTTGCTGGTTGGTCGGCTGGTGGGGAGAGAGAGAAAGGGTCTGTTATTTGCTTTCTACGATAAATTTTGATACCCGAAACTTGCTTTTCGCATTGGTGTTTGCTGGGAAAGGATGGACGGCGAGATTCAAAAAGGTGTTTAGAGGGAAACGGTAAGAGTACTGGTATGGGTATGGAGCTCTACACGGTACATTGTCTAATTTGATACCCACGAATATGGATGGGAAGGATTTGCTTTAGCATTCATATTGCTATCTATATGATGATATCATGAAGGATCAAGGGGATAGCTTTTCTCTATAGCTCGCTAGCTAGTTTGTAGTTTCATTAATACTACTATACATTCGTATTACAATTCGCGTTCATATTCACATTCACACCTAGCATGATCATATATATGTTGGCTCCCTAAATAATAAGCTAGTAATTACTTTCTGTTTGTTAGAGATATTTGTATACAGTATGTTGTATACGAGGCATGCATACATCCTTAAATTCCAGTCTTCAGCCTTCAGTCTTCAATCCTCAGTATTGTATATCAAAAGTTGTTTTTTTACTATTTGTTTGTTTATTTATTCTTACCTTTGCCCCTCACCTTTCCCCCTCTCCAACTCTCAGCTCCCCTCTTCCTTCCCCCCACCTCCTAGCTCCCCTCCCCTCCCCTCTCCACATCTCAGCTCAGCTGGTAAAGGATTATAATCATGAAATATCACCTACATATCACAACTTTTACCAAACTTTCAAGTACCCAGATACCCTCGTAGATACGCAATGCAAAGCACAGTAATGTGAAAAATCACGAGGTGTGGGGTGCGAATGATTGGATGGGAGAGGATGTTAGAGGAGTTCCAGCTCTTCTAGGTTCTGTGTCTGTGTTCCGGCGGGTTGGTTTTGGGGTCGAGCGAGGGGAGGGATGGCGTGAAGGGGGATCAGTGGATGGGGGTGAGTGGCGTGGAAATGAATGAGTGAGTGAGTGGGAGGGGTAGGTAGATATGAATTTCCAAGAGTATTTACCAGGTTTTTTGAAATACTAAATCGAATAGGTAGGTGGTTTACGGTTTTAGTCGTTTAGATAATCTATCTACCTACCTACCTATTTAGTAGATCATTAAATACAATATCGAGAAAAGGAAATCGACCTGGGTGATTATTACTTAATTAGAAGAGTAGGGGAGGGAAGGTAAGAAACCTCCTCAAACAAATCAAGATTGAGAAATCCATAATATATAAATGCTAGGTAAATACTCAATACTCCGATGCGTGCTCTGCTTTAGGAACGAGGAGCATGTGAGTGATGATTGGGTTTTGGGGTTTATGTTATTCCTGAGATGTATAGATATTATGTATAGATATTATGCATATATACTAGATAAATAGATACTTGCGTATAGTTGTATTATTTCACGAATAAAGAAGATTTACCTCGTGATTGGATAGCGGGGGATGTGATGTTCCTTCTACAAAGAGTGGTTAATACTATTTATCCTATAGTACATACCTAGGTACCTCATTCTCATACATCTTGATGGAATAAAAAAGGACGATAATTGAATATCGATGGATGAATATTTCGAAACTCCCTGGGTAGATAGGGTAGGTAGGTAGTTGTTTTTTATTTGTTCATATGAAGTAGTTATTTGCTTATGATGGATTAGTATGGTGGTAGTGAGTAAGAAAGAATGTCATGATTAGATGTGATATGATGGGCGGGAATATTAATTATTCTACGGAGTAGGGAATCCGATTTGGTAGGGCAGGTAGGATAGGATAGGGCAGACAGGGCTAGATCGTGAAAGATCGAGTGATTGGATCTTATGACTTGCATTTCTATCTACGGTAGAGTACGTACCGTGTCTTCCGGATGATTTGATTTGATTTGGGTTTTGTAGTGGTAGGGAGGGCAGGGAGATGTGGTTTCAGGGATTACTTGATTACTTCGTGGGTGTGGGTATGGAAGGGATTGGAGATGGGAGATTGGAAAATGGAAAATGAAGAATGAAGAATGAAGAATGAAGAATGAAGTTGTTATGGTGTGATAATGTGATAGGTATGGGGAAGAGAAAAAATGTTTGATGGCACGACTGTATGGGTAGGTTAGGAGGATAGGAGGACAGGAGGATAGGTCTTACTTGCTGGCTTGCTTGCTTGGGGTTGCTTTCTTTTCTTCATCTTTCTTTGGGGCGACAGGAAGATAGACAGGGTCGGAAAACGTGGTCGAATATATCGATATTACTGGGGACTAGTCGTGTTTGTGTGAAGAGACCTACTTTTGGTGCTGTAGTTCTGTAGAGTACATGACTGATGATAAGGTAGATAGATGATGGAGAGTGGAACAATGACCACGTCAATGAACACGACAACAATAATATAGAGGACACTCCAACTTCACGATGCAAATCTCAGGAAAAATGAAAAATAAACAAAGATTGGTTGAGTGGAGTCGTGAGTGCTGTGTGTTATATAGAAAGGTTGCGAAAGAGGTCGGATCCAATGTAACTTATGAGAATGAATACCTATCATGGTACTTTGACCGATTTGGAGACCTTTGGATTACCCTTGTCGTTGTTGATTCTTGAACCATCTTTTACTGTTGTATGGATAGATGGATGGATGAACGGATGGGTCGGTGATGAATTATAAATTATCGAATGCAACGATGCGATGCGGTGAGATGGTTGATGTGAAGACATGTATGTGTATGTGTAGGTAGGTAGGTAGGTATGTATGTATGTATGTGATGTATATGCATTATGAGCGATGGAAGAGATCGTGGATGAGAAGACCACCAGGACTTGGAATGATAACATGGATTTCGTAAACTCGTCTTCTTGTGATTGTGCATCTATTGGAGTTGAATGCATGATGGGAATAATATGAATGAACAAGCTACCTATCTTATACCTAGCTATGTGTACAAGTTCAGTATCTATGCAAGTACAGGTACAAGTACAAGTAACAGTGACATATATGCGATAACCCATTCCATTCTCAAGTCAGATCTATATCGCCTACTTGCATATACTTACATACCTACTTATACTTTGTACCCATCTATATATATATCTGCATATCTACCAGATTCACAAAAGAAATATATACCTACTCTTTTATACTTTATTGTTGTTGTCGTTGTCGTTGTTATACCCTCTTCTAAACATCATCATCATCTTCATCCTCACCATCATCATCACCACCCAGCCCCCAATTTTCTCCACTCTCGGTTTCTATTCCAATCAAGCAATCTATTTGATCGACCTTACTTACCGCAACTCCCACTGCATTGTAACTCTGGTGGGGGGGGTTGGTTTAACGTTAAAGGAAAATAAACCTTCCCAGCAGATTCCAAGCATTTCTCGGAACATTTGGATCTCTGAGAATAGAAAATTCAATATCGACGAGGATTATAACCTGGATAGTATATTGATATATTGTTTCGATATATTGATAAAGAGAGGGCTGCAGATTGATTAGTATCGACTTGACTGGTTACGAAAAGGAGATTTAGTTGTATATGGTGTTTTTGGAATCAAAAAACCTGGTGATAGGTATCGACAGTGATATATCATACCGACCTGAATTCTCATCTGTATACGTTCACCTCGGTATTCAAGGTTCAACCATTTATATATCTTCAGGTTGATGGAAGAAGGGTAGTGGAATTCTAGGACCCGAGTCTTATTCCAATCCACACTCAACCCCAACCTTCACCTCAATCTCAATCTTAATCTCAATCTCAATCTCAATCTCACCTCAACTTCAACCTCCTCGTATGATTGACCAAAAAACCAAGAAGGAATTGATTTAAAAGTACGACAACAAGTGAATGGAAGGAAAAGGAAAGAAAGTGGTTGAATTATATACCTACATCACGAATCATTGACGACAACTTATTACCATCTCGCATCGATTTACAGCAATCCTAAAAGGAATTCACGAGACTTTCAAACAAATTGTCTCAGATCCGAATCATCTACTTGTTACCTCATAATACATGTTACACACTTCATACTTCTGACGACTACTCTTTGTTCTTCCACTTACCTTCTCCTGGATTATTTATCTATTCTCTTCTACTCTACTCGGTATCCCAAAGCAAACAACGCAAACCACCTACGAAGAGGAGTTATTATCTAATTAGACATTTGATCTGGGTTTTGCGTTATGATCTAATTTCTGGATAATACGATAGGATACGAAGACTTCATAAGTAAGTAAAGAAAGGAATTGTTGACCGACCCACGGTTGTAGACAACGATCTAATCCATTTCTTACTATCAAATTATCCAATTACTCAATTGCTCAATCATCCAAGCACCACATCATTCATCCAACCCCCTCCCCAAAAAAGAAAGCTAACCAGCTCATCATAGAAGATTTTATCAACACAACACCCATACAAGTAGTACAACGCAACCCGAACCCTTACCCTTTTTTACACACCTACCAGTATCTACCTCTCACCTCTCTTACCTTTACTTTGACCACAACACCACGCTTCCTTCCTCCATATCCATATCCACTTCAACTTAAACTCCACCGCCAATCCGACCTTCTTTTGACCTTCTTCATCATCTCATCATCGCCTCTTTAATTCCTATTTATTTCACAATCTCACTCATTCCTTCAATACTCAGCTTGGAAGTCGACCAAAATAAGACAAGAAAAGAAAGTTAAAAAAGACACCCAATCTTTCTTCTTGAAACGAATTCGTCAACTCAACTCTCTCAACTTTTTCAACTTTCATCTACGAGGTTTACTTTTTCCCTTCTACCTAGTAGATATCTCTGAGTTGTACCGCTTTCAGTGGCAATCAAAAATCAACCAGATATTTCAATACGACATTTCTTGTGTCTGAAATCCACCCAATCTTTGTTCAATCATCATATCATCGACATCGCCAAGTGACAAATTTCTACCAGAAATTCGTGAATCATTACACATTGGATACTATACGACAATTGGCCCGGAATTCTCACTCACTCTGGATTGGGAGAAAGCTCAAATTCACCTAAAACAACTCCACCATTACTCATAAGTTTTACTTTTTCTGGTCGACATTCCAAGTCTTAGTCAAAATCATCGGATTACACAAACTTTGGAAGAAAGAACCTCCGTTCCTTTAGTGCCCAATCACCCTTCAAAGGATCGTCCCAGGGTGTCTAAAGTTTTTATAATCACGGACCTCATATTAGCTCGGACACCACCACGGTCAATTGTTAAGGTCTCCCTCGCCGTAAAATCCAGTCTTACTTTTAACGTACAATTCGCCTCCTCAGCCATCATGAAAGGCCGTCCTGTCGACCAGCTCGTGTACGAGTGTATGTTTCCTAAACCCAAGACTGGCGATCCGCAAAATTTCCAAGCCTTCTTGCAGCGAAGTCTGGTGCCTGAAGTTCGTCATGAAACTCAAGATTTCTATGGTCACTTAACTTCGCAGGAAGCAAAGTATCCTGGCTTAGATTACTCTTACCGGCCGCATCGCGTTCGACTCTCGAGATTCCCGTGGCACAGACGGCTATTTCGAGCTTTCGATAATTTGAGACTTACAGAATACGAAATTGCTACGTTGACCAAATGGGAAGGCACAAGATGGGCAAAGGAGAGATTTGAGAAAGAAAGAGGAATTATTATTAGGGATACAACGGGTGATGGAATAGAAGATTGGGTATCACCAGAGTTACGACCTACAGTTGTGCGATTCGCAGTGCCAGCAGCGGAAGAAGAGTTGGAGGAGGAGGAAGAAGAATTAGATGATAATGACTTGGAAGATGATGATGCAGAGAGTGATATCGAAATTACAAGTGTCGGAACTGCATTGAATGAGAGACTGATAGCAGCAGCTGCTGAAAGAGAAGCTGGCAATATCACGGCACCAATGGATGAAGCTTGGGAACAATGGATGAAAGATGCTTACGAGACGGTTGGTTCCGGTATCTCGAATCCAAATTTGAATCCAAATGCCAATATCGTGGGCACGAGACCAGCTCCTAATGGATCAAGAGTTTATGTTGCACATCCATCAGCTCAACCTGCGAGTCATGCGAGCCATGCGAGAACGACGAATTTAACACCCCTTTTCGATTCATCAAATGGTCGACAAATTCCTTCGAGATATATTGACATTGGACGTATTGATTCATCAAATATGTCCTTTTCAAGAATGCACACCGAAGGTCATAGTTCAAGGGAATCTATCGAACAGACCATTATGAGAAGAAGGGATATTGAACAAGCAGTCATGAGAAGAGCTGATGCTAGTAGAGAACATCGTTATCTATATGCAACAAGGCATCCAGATGTTCTGAGAAGTATTCATGGAAACCGTTATGTTCCTGAATATGAAGATTATTCTTCGTAGTGATATGAGGTTTATTCACTACTTCATTTTTTTCCCGGGATAGGAAGCATTCGTAGCAACTTAGGGTTAGGGGGCATACATCAAACAAATATTTTCTTTCGCAGGAAGCATTCTCACACACATACATACATTCATATCGGCGTTCATATGAAATGGAATTACATATCTTCATCACATTTTTCAGTGGAGGTCTTAACTTAAGCATGGCGTTTTTAGCATATGGGTGATGGGGAAGCGGGTAGGATATGGTTGGGTGTCGGAATTGGGGATCGGGAATTGGGGATTGCTGGGGTATTAAGTTGCTTTGGCATCTATTTTACTTCTCTTTATATTAGTTTATTATTGTTTGGTTGGTGGTGCATAGCATGGATGGGATGGATGGACGGCATGGCATGACATGGGTGGGTGGAATTGAATCGGAATGGAATGGAAGAGGAGGGGGAGAGGGGAGGAGGAAGAATCAGGGGAATGGGAGGAGATGATATATCTACTTAGCTTTTATAGTACTAGTATTCAATATACATAGTTATCTATATTTATCTTGACTCTTGATGTGCTTTTTGTCTCTTTCTTTGGCTTGAATTGTGTGGTGTGGGCGGATGAGATGAAGGCAATGAATGATCAGAATATCAGAATATCAGAATATTAGAACATTAGAACATCAAAACATCAGAACTCTAGAACTCTAGAATGAAATCAATGAGATGAATATCTAGGAAGATAGGTATCTAATAACATAAGCACCCAATAAAAACAAATGAATATTCTCTTATAATCTATACTTTTTTATTCTCATACTCTCATACTCTCATAGTTATTGTTATACCTAGAGATCTGTTTATTATATGGTAATCGGATAATATAATAATATGATGATGATGTGATGATTATTTAATAGTAAGTTATTAGTTATTAATTCTTGAATGTAGAATCGAGAGTATTAATGGAATGATAGATGGAATAATGAATAGATGAGTAGAATAGAATATAGAATGAGGGAATAGTAGATTGAAGATAGATTGGAGGTAGATTGGAGGTGGAGTGATGAAATATAAATGGGAGGATATAGGTAGAAAGAATATGGAATGGTAGATTGAAGATGGGAGGATATGAAGTGATGAAATATAAATAAGTTAACTAGTAGAATATAGAATATGGAAAATGGAAAATGGAAAATAAAAGTATAATTAATAGATAGATGAATAACAAGACAATAAGACAATAAGATAAAACAAATATTAAACCCATCGAAATCCCAAACGACGTAATATCTAGCTCTATGAGTATAAGGAATAGCGAGATGAGAATTAGATATACCATTCTTGGAAACTCAAGAAGAGTTGATTCGTGAATAGTCGGGAAGAATGAGAATACGATATCCTACTTGGATTTGGGAACGAAGAGTTAGATATCCTATTTCCAGAAATCCGCATCGATTCAATATTGCTTTCGGAGGAATGCGAAATGATGTAGTAGGTAACTAGTTGGGAAGAAGGAGAATACGATATCCTATGCATCGATTTTGGATATTTAGTATATATGGACTATGCATTCGCGTACTCAATCATCCTTTCTTCATACGGGTGGCTACAAAATTAGAGTGTATATGGATATATGGATTTAGGTTGTATATGATTAGATATTATTAGTCTAGATACATTGATAGGTGGGTAGGTATCGTTCTGTTTGTGTATGTGTTATATCCACATCATGAAATATCAAGCGTCTATCTATCCCATCCCATCCCATCCCATACTACGCCATTCCCATCCAATCCATCTTATTCCAACTTGTTCTATGCTATTTCTTATCATAGTGTTCATACCATCTGTCCAATTTGCAGATTTTCGCTTCCCTATTCAAATCCAACAACGCCCAAGTTCAACCCACCACATAATATCTATGTACTAAATATCCAAAAGATAAGACCACTCTGGAATTTCCTTGATGAGACTCCACATATACTTCTCCACTTTATTCGCACACTTTGCATATGGCGTGGAATCGTTATTGTATTTTTTACAATTGGAGAAAACGAGCGTTGCGTCCGCGACGAAATCTTCTGGTTTCTCATATGAATCCTGATCGAGTTTTCTTTCCATAGTTTCGAAATCCATCGGGTTTGTAATTACAGAGTAATAATCCGCTACTTCATTACCATTGACAGGAGCCTTGAATGGCCAAGCTTTCTGGTGATTTTGAAGCGAACTCAGGAGGCGAGAAAGTTGAGCATAATTTGGTCCATGACGAGGTTGGCGAGCTAATTCATCCATGGCGGGTGTCCAGCCAGATGCGCGGATAGCTGGGATGGACATGGGATCGATGGGGAAAGCACCATTCTTCCATTGTTTGGGCGGTGCGTGGACTTCGTCTGATTTGCTAAAGGCGAGAATCTTCGCGTTGACTACCTCCTTTTGCTTAACGATCATGCGGTTTGATTCAAGGTAGCGAACTCTGGGAACCATTTCGCAATGCATAATTGTTCCACCTTCGTAATCTTTGATATAACCCATCCAGAGAGGTTTTGGTAGAGTTATTTCTTTGGTGAATCCTTGTTTCTTAAAGTATCCGATAGCATAATTGTCGGCGTAGGTAAGGAAATGCATGACTTTGGAGGAAGCTTTGACATAATCCTTGAGATGGTTCATGAGATGTGCACCATATCCTTTAACTTGCTGATCGGATGATATGGCACAAAAAACAATTTCCGCGAACTCGTGATCATCAAATGGTCGATACGTAATCCCTCCTAATACTTCTAGTGTTGCTTTCTTTACCAATGCCATAGATAAATGATTTCGATCATAAACTAGACGAGCAATATATTCCTTTGGCATTTTGGGGAGTTGTTTTTGAAAAATACCTTTCAGCCCCGAAAGAATTATAGTACTTTCATTCGTATCGTCATTATTAACAACTCGAAAATCAATTTCACCCTCTCGCTCTTCGATCACTGCGGGCTTAATTATTGTTAGACAGAAAACTGATGATTGATCGCATTAGCAAACTCACTTTTTCTGGAAAAGGTATAATGTTAATGTTGGCAGGATGTTCTGCATTCATCTTTTTCAAATTGTCGGTCAATTCGGTTTCACTCATTTTCATCTTTTTAGAAGATACTGGAAAACTAGGGGGCTCCTCTGTAGCTTTTCGCTTTGGCGCATTTTGGGAATTTGGAAGCGACTCTTCTGTACCAGCTTTTCGTTTTGGAGTATCTTGGAGATTTGGACCCATGACTGTGTTGGATTCAAGAGGTTCTTGATCTGAATCCTCGAAATCTGAAATCGATTCTTCTGAGGTTGTTAGAGTTTCCAGGCTTGATTCTCCTGACACAGTATGTTCTATGAAATTAGGTGTTTCCTCAATGCTAGACTGTGGCAACTGAGAACGTAATCTTCTAGGGCCTGTTGTATTCCAATACTGGCCCAAATCACTTTTGATATCTTGGCAAGCCATGTTAGCAACTTTGATCGATTGTGTATAGATTGGGCACGGCTTACTGTAGTTCTAGAATATAAAGATAGATAATAAATCAGGGGCTAATATCGTTGTTGCTACTTGCCTGTTCTATATTTCTTAATAGATTGAAGTGTATTGTCGTTGCCAAAGTTGTAGAATATCAATAGGAAGGAGGGGAAAGAGATGGAAAGAGTTACGTTTGATGTAAGAAACCTGGAGAAGTTGATCATCAAGGTTCCCTTCATTATGTAATCATCTTGGTGGCTCAAATGAGTGGCTCGAGTGGCTTCAGTGCATTAGTGTTTCTGGGTCCATCGGTGGAGTGTTTTTCCGACGCTAAACTATTCCAGGATGTGAAGCCAGATTGCTGATGCTTTCCACAGGTGTCGTAAGCTTTGAGCTATATCAATTGATTTCAATCTACTGCAATTGTCCATAGCAGTGACAATAACAAAACTTCTAAATTTCAGTCAATTGATTTCTTCTTAAGTTTCACTTAACCTTTCCCAAAAAGTCAATTCAACTTTACCTACCAGTACACATTCTTCAAACTTATCATATGGAGTCCTCATTACACGGAGTTTGGGAAAGTGCCGTTGGCAATTCCTTTATCCCTACCGTTGGAAAAGACAGTCAATTCTCCTTGGGATTCTCATTATTGTGTATCGGAGTTCTTCTCTCTGGATTGTTTGGTCTCAGTATGCTTTTCAAAATTTACATTACTAGGCTTGTAGCTAACAATTCGTTCTAGACCGATCAGCTCTCACTCTGCCATTACTTGGACTTCCTGCTTCAGCAGCCATTGCGTATGTTATATTCGAATATTGTTCTTCGTACAAGTACTAATATTAAGTAGGTTTGGTTCAGTTTATATGATCTGTGCGGTTGGAGTTTATGTTTAAGATACCCCTCCATCATCGAGACGAACATATTACGTTACCGCATTTTTGTACAATAGCTGGATGAGATAAAAACAAAAGGAGTTAATATAATTGTCATATCTGATTTCGCCGATACAATATTCAATCTCCTCTACAACAGTTCCTCTTTGATAATTCACCCACATATTTCTCTCTCTCTATCTTCACAATGTCGACACCTCCTGTTCACGAAGAGCCAGCAGTGCCAATCTTCAAAGCTGTTTCCAGTTCTGCCCGGCAGCTCTTCCAATTACTCAATACTATACGATTCGCAACCAAAGTTCAAGTTCAAATTAGTACCCAAGGTATTCGATTTGCGGTTGAAGAATCTAGAGTAATGCAAGGTTAGTTCCCACAGTTCAATGGACGTAGTTCGCCTTGTAATTTTATTTTATAGGGATTGTATTTCTTGACAAAGCCTTATTTACCACTTTCAACTGTACTCTTCCAGAATCGAATCCCGAAGAGGATGAAGAAGAAGATGCATCTTCAAATGATTTACCTGCCTTTCAAATATCTCTTTCCGCCTTACTCGAAACTTTACAAATTTTCGGCGCAGCAGATGCTACTTCAAGATTTTCCAGATCCGAAAATGAAGGATATAATAGTAACATTCGTCCCAATCGACAAAATGCATTCAGCAATCAAGCTTTAGGAATGGCGGGCGTATGTCGTTTCTCTTATGCCGGAACAGGATCTCCTTTCAGTATTATTCTCGAAGAAGCGGGTGTCACTACAACTTGTAATCTCAATACCTATGAACCAGAAGACTCGGAAGAAATTCCATTTCAACGAAATGCGATGCAGGTTAAAATTATTACACAAGCTCGTTGGCTTTTCGATGCCATTCAAGAGTTGAACAACATGACTCCAACTCGACTTAACATTCTTGCCCTTCCTTCAAATCCCTATTTCAGCTTATCTGCTTCTGGCCATCTGGGGAGCGCTAGTGTTGACTTTTCTAAGGGTAGAGAATTATTGGAAACTTTTACTGTTAAAGAAAGGTGGTCTCAAAGTTATCGCTTTGATATGGTGAAAGCTGCTGGGGATGCTATGAGACTAGCAAGTAAAGTTAGTGTAAGAGGGGATGAGCAAGGTGTTTTAAGCTTACAATTCATGGTGGAGGTAGATGGTGGTGGTGTTAGTTTTGTTGATTTCAGATTTGTGCCATTCATTCGAGGGAAAGAAGATGAGGATGATGAGAATAGTCAAGAGGATGAGGATAATGAGTTTGGAGAGGGGGGTGATGATGAATAGTAGATTCTCTGAACAATTTCAAGCAGATTTTATATGATTTTGAGTATCTGATGTATCAAAAGTTTCCGGGCTTCAGTCTAGCTGTCTTTTGACATGTTTCATCGTCATCTTCTATCATAAAGTGTATCCTAATTGTGTTATTCTCATTTGGTCTTGTGCAGGTTGGACTGTACGGTAATATAATTCACCTAGAAGCAATGAATCTACACATTCACCGTACGTGAGCTCTAGTATGCAGTACTAAGCGGCGTAAATCTAGGTACAATCAGAAAGACACATCTCCTCGAGAACTTTGCATCCTCGCAAGACAATATATAAACTTAACATACATACCCAATTTTCTCCCTCAACTCCCCAAAGACCACACCACCAAAATCCAACAAACGCTTAATCAATGCCTAATAAAATGGAAATGGCAACGACGTCGAACAACAAACCCGTCGCCATCGGGCTCACATTCGCTATCATCATATCGATGATGCTATTCATCTGCGACAAAATGGTACGTGGAACGGATATTAAACATGTAGAGGCCAACGAACGAAAACGTGTTGTTTCGCAATTACTACGTCTCGGACCGCATCGATTACGTGGTATCTGTGAGGAAGAAGGTGCTAGTTTTATGATTAGGGGTGGGGATGGAGATCTTGCTGCTATGAGTGCTGGTGTTGGAGATGGTGTTGGTATTGGTGTTGGAGAAGGAGAAGATGATGGAGAAGAAGTTAGAATGTTCTCGGAACAGATTACGCAACAGGTGCGAATACAGTTAAGAGGGGAATTGAGATCGCAATTGGAAGGGGACGTGAGAGGAGAAGTTGAGAGGGAGTTGAAGGTGGAGATTAGAGAGGAGATGAAGAGGGATGGGAGGGAGGGTGAGTTAGTGGCGGATATTAGGGAGGAGGCTAGACGGGAGGTCCAGGTGAGGTTGAAAAGAGAGATGGAAAGAGAAGTGAGGTGAGTCTTGGAGGATTTTTCTTTATGTTATCTTGATCATAAGTCAGTTACTAACATGATACCAATATAGAAGAGTGATTGATGTGGAGAAAAAAGCATTGGAGACGAAGCTGAGGAGAGAGATAGAAATGGAGGCGAGAATGACTGAGGTCGAGAAGCAGGTCGAGAAAAAATTCGAGGCGCAGATTGAAGAACAAGGCACGGTAAAGAGGGATGGAAAAGGAGATGGTAGCGAGGAAATTACGATCTCGAGAACAACCGCGCAGAAGGAAAACGGAAGCACAAAAGGCAGCGAGGTTTTGTTTTCAAAGACGACCACACAGAGTATTCTTGCAAGAACGAAGACGAGATAGGCAGTTTGCGAGAAAGACTGTTCAGGAAAAAGGGCTTGTCTTGTCATTATTATACTCCTATCGGGTGATATTTAATGAGCCGACGGGGATGCAAGTATCGGCTGGGCAAATATGGATCGTAGGTGTAATGGAGGTGTTTCCCTAGATGAGTCCTGTTCGACGTAGAGAGATATCTAGTCAAAGAAGTATGAGGATGACTTCTTCCTCGGATTTTAATGCAATTTCCATGTTTTGCTAAACTTCACCAAATCATCACTGTTCATTTCATTAGTCCAACCATAAAAGCACTCCGCCATCGACGAATAAAGACTGCCGTTTGAAACGAATCACTGTATGCATGCTAGTAAAGTTTCTTTGTAATATCCATGTCGCAGCTTCACTGAGGAAGACTCTTTCTGTACCCTGCCGGCAAGTTCAAGAAGAAAAGTGAAATATGTTTCATTATAGAGGATCTATGTAATGACCCTGTAAAGGAACTTTTAAGAATCTCATTCAATTGGCCTCATGTCTTTTCCCTTGATCTCAAACAGCAACTGGGAAATCGATATCGCATTCTCACCAGCACCAATTAGCTAAGGATAGATCGCAAATTATGTCATGGAGACCCTTTGCCCTCCTCGCTAATTGGTCTACCGAGACATTGAAGCAATGCTATACATGAGAGTGGAAGAGTATTGATCTTACAGCAAGCGATGACCGCGAGAGTTGTTCTTCTTGTGTAACAATTATTTGCCTACGAGAGTACGCAACAACGACCACCTGTCACTCAATCGATCCATCTCTGTTGTTCTCTATCATACCCAATTACCGCTAAATCCACATTTAACGTTCTTAGCATCATTGCCATTGTAAATTCCTGTACTAATTAGTGATATGTCAGATCAAACACTAATGAACCTACATCTTCCTCTCCGGGATTCTCTCCAGTGTCTCCTAGACCTGGGGCTCTCTGTGCCTTCTCATTCTCCGTTTCGGGATCAATGCTATATTCTGCATAAACGTCTCGTTTGTCTTTGTCCTTACCCTCCTCGTCCTCATCCTCAAAGTTGTTGTTATTGTTGTTATTGGCTTCATCCTGATCCCAATTGTTTTGGTACTCATGTTGTCTTTTTTGCATTTCCTTCCAAGCTCTTGGTCCACCCATCCTACGCCATCCAATAATGTCAGCATAACTCCTATGGCCCAAGCACAGAGTGAGATACCTATTAACCCTATCTCTAACCTTCCCAAATAATTCTTCTGCTGCCAATCTACTTGCGCTCCTCCACTTCTCACACAAATCTACCAACTCCCCATCAATCTCTCCACTTCCATTTTTATCTTTAGCTTTACTATCCCTCTCAATCTTCTTCGCCTGTTCTGCCGTGTCCAATTCCTCCTTCACTTCCTTCAATAGCTTCTCTAATTCCCTCTGCTCCTTCAATAGTGGCGCAATATCCGGATCGGCATTAATAACTGCTGCTGAAATGGGCGATGTGAAGGATTTCTTGTTGCGAATCGCAGTCTTTGGAGATGGGATGCTCACGACAGGGTAAGAAGTCGGAGTTTTGGAAATTGAAGGAGTGGTAGCTGCGGCGGCGGCAGTGGAAGCTCGAGTATTTGGAGAGTCTTTAATAAGAGGGGATTTGAATGGAGTCTTGAAAGGTGATCGAAAGGGTTTTTGGAGAGTACTTGCAGCTTCAATTCGACGACGTTTCGCTGCTGGGGTAGACATCTTGTGAGTTTAACTTGAGTTAGTGCTGCTGATGGTAAGTTATTGATCAAAGGTTGTGAAGCATTGTTATTATACGAGCATTCTTTAGTAGATGAGTATGTTCTGTAATAAGTTTTTGAAGTTGTGGTTTCCGAAAGGACGAGAGTCTGGAGAAAGCTCGGACCTCCCTTGTATTGCTCTTCACCAGGAAACATTTGCAGTATGAAAGTCTCACCAGATATTGCCTCTCTTGCAGTATTAAATCAATCGACAAAAAAGCGGATAGGCCGATTTATGGCACATACATTTACTGGTCTTCAAGCGGAACTGATCATAGGTCATTTCTTGATATTTTACAATTCTATATGTAACGATGAAGCAGTGATGAAAACACGCTCCGTAATCTTGTAGGAGCCATATTCAATGTTTTCAACTGCTCTTCCCATGATTTGCTATCATTCAATATAATATCTTCACTTAAGATCTTCTGAATATCCCTGGATGGACCCAGGTACTCACCTCGTGGAATACCTGATAGGTCGACTGTGACAGTATTGTTCTCGATATTCTTGTTGCCTATAACAATTATTGCACCGTAACGTTTTCGCTTTGCTTCGGAAATCTTCTTCTTGACTGATCGGGGACTATCATCTAGCTCGATAGGAACCTCAATGGAATGCCGTGATTTTGGCCATGAATCATGATACGCTCCCTGTCCCAGTTGCATTTTGACTTTATTCGCGTAACTCACTACTTCTTCCGAATCATTCACCGTGAGGATGATAACTTTGGAGGGGTTCAACCAGAATGGCCAGCGACCATTATAATGTTCTATCAAGAGAGCCATCATTCTTTCGACAGACCCGAGGATAGCTCTATGAATTAGAACTGGCGCCACCGGTCCTTGTTTAGCCAACAATATGGGGTCATCTGTCGTTTCTCCCTTGGCCTCAATTTCTGGTGCAGGAGCTTGATACTCTAATTCAAAACGTTTTGGCAACTGGAAATCGAGTTGAATTGTTGCAGTTTGATGCTCTTTTCCATCTGAATCTTTCAAAATTACATCAATTTTTGGTCCATAGAAAGCGCCATCACCATCGTTCATGGTCCATGGTTGTCCACTTTCATCCAATGACTGCTTCAAAGCTGTCTCAGCATTGTCCCATTCTTCCTTTGTTCCAATGTAATGATCGCTCGGTCGAGTAGACAATGCTAATCTATATGGGCCAAGCCCTAACGTCGTATACACCATTCTAACGAACTCCAATGTACCAGAGATCTCTTTCCCAATTTGTGAAGGTCGACAAAAGATGTGCCCATCATCCTGGTGGAATCTTCGTACCCTGGTTAAACCGCTCAGTGCGCCGGATATCTCGTTCCTGTGCAATGGACTGAAATCAGTATATCTTATAGGCATCTCACGGTAGCTTCGCTGCTTTGATGCGAATATCAAACAATGACCCGGGCAATTCATTGGCTTCAAACCATATTCTTCATTCTCTCCTTTTTGGCCCCCAATTGTTTCTCCAGATGCACCACGACCAAGTACTGAATACATGTCTTCGGCATAATTCTCCCAATGTCCCGACTTTTCCCATAGGGACTTTTTGTATATTGTAGGTGTTATAACCTCCTCGAAACCAAAATGTGAGTATTGGGCACTGAGAAACTCGGTCAATGCTTTAAACATGCGTGCACCTTTAGGAAGAAAAAGAGGTGAGCCGGGACTATATGGGGAAGTAGTAAATAGTTCTTGTTCGATTCCAAGCTGTCGATGATCAGCTGCCGGAGTTGAGAGGCTTGCTGTGGTAGCTTTCGCGACGTTCGAGACATTCGAGGCTATTGATGGACTCTCGCACGATGCACATGAACGGGTCAGAATAAATGTCGCATGGTTCGACTTTCTTGGGCCTATATATCGAAGACATTTTGGAGGTGATTTGACATTCAGTCCATTTTGGAACAGTTGCAAGGCTCTAGAGGAAACCATCACGAAATTTGTGAATCATACACTGATATCAAAGGAGCCTTGGGAATCCTTCAAAATGGAGCTCTGAAGCTTAGTTAGGCAATTTTTCCGAAATGGTGGGGTAAATCACGAGTTAACGCGGTATCGCGTTTGTACGTGACGTTACATGAAGCCTAAAAAATACAATACACCAAGGAGAGACAAGTTCCAGGATATTATATTTTGCGGGGTTGCGATAGGTGAGAAAGACAACAACAAATCATGAGACAACGTCATTCATCCATTTATCCTTCATAACATAAATTAGAATAAAGTTGCTCTCGCCACTATCAATATTTACATATGTTCACCACAATCAACTCTTTCTAATCATTGCTTATCGAATTCTCAGTCCTATCTTGCTGTTGTGTTACATATATCCTTGCTTTTACCAAAATATTAGAAAGGACAACCTCGTAGCGTTTATATCATTTGCATTATCATCACTTATCGCTACAACAATTCAAAGCAAGATTTAATCATCAGACGCAGCTTCCCACGATGCGTGGCGGTAGACCAAACCTACAGCTTGGTGAATCATGGGTCGTAGAAGGCAACCGGGAGGACTATGAAGAATATTTGCCACCCATCGAAGCAGATTACGATCGTCGAACAAGATCTTCTGTTCCAAGAAGACCTACAAGAGGTAGTAATAGATCCCCAGAGCCGGAATTCGTGATGCCTTCTCTGGATGCGGAAACTCTAGAAGCTTCATGGTCTCAGGCTGAGAGCACTAGTAGAAGCCCCCGGCGATTTCAAGAATCTCAAAGACGAAACTCGCGACATGATCAGAACCTTGAAAGCTCAAACATACGGCTAAGAACCCAACCTACTCATAACAGATCCTCTTTGGCTCCTTCAACTGCAAATTCTCATTCACCACATCATCCAAATCCCGACGCCAAAGATATCATTGCTACCTTCATCGATCATACAAAAATGGTCTTTGCATGGATACTAGAGATCCTAGGGGGCGCGCTTAGACTTTTGAGGACGCCTCTATCTTACTTACTTGCTATATGCATTCTCTCCGGCATCGGTCTCGTAGCACGAAGCCTGGTTACCACATCCATCTACGCATCATTATCTCCCATTTGTCTGATCCCAGGGTCATCTCTGTTGAACTTGCCGTTCTGTTCTACTCATAATACTGGTTCTAGTAAGGCAAAGGTACCAGTTGAGTTTGAACAAGTTATGATGGTTCAATCTCAGTTCGAAGATATACTCAGGGAAAGTGCTGGAGGAGTCTCCCTGCCACTAGATATGAAACGTGGAGAGAGCTTTCTTAGAGATCTTCGTCAACTTGTACGATACAGCCAATTGAAGTCGAGGTAAGCAACCATTCGATACTTCCAAATAGGCGAGCCTCTTTATCGAAGGTCTGGTTGCCGAAGACCACGAGACTAGTTCCGTCAAAAGAGCCAGATGTTAATACTTTGACTTACAGGAACGAACTTGTCATGGAATTTGATGGATTCATCGATACTGCAAAAATTGCATCATGGGACCTTACAAAGTTCAATAGTCATGTGGGTAGAGCGGTGGATAGTGTCATTTCTATCACACGCTGGACCTCACGAGTTCTTGATGGTATTCAAGAACGCGAAACTTCCCGTGGTTTGATCGGAACATTTATCAATGACAAGCTACTTGCACCCTTCCAGCCTACCAAATTTTCTGAAAGACTTGTTCTTGATCAGTATGTGGAGCATACCCGAGCTGTGGAGGAAGAAATCGCTCGTTTGGTTTCGGAAGCGCAAGCTCTATTGATGGTTCTAAATAATTTAGAAGATCGTTTGGAGATTATTCATGGAATCACAGTACGAGACGGTGTTCAAGTACAAGCTAGCAAGGATGAGACTCTGTCAGAATTATGGGCATGGCTTGGTGGTCATCGAGGCAAGATCAACAAACTCAATGGCCAGCTCAATTTGTTGAAAGAAATTGGAGACCGACGTAAAATTGCTTTAGCACATGTATCGGGAACTTTGATCAAGCTTCAAGATATCAGTTCTGGTCTGGAAGACTTGCGAGAAAGGGTGGCCGCACCAGAATTGCTGCGCGACAGAATCGACATACCCTTATCCGTTCACATCGAACACATTCAAACGGGCATAAATCGACTGGAAGAGCAGAAACTTATTACACAAAAATCAAAGGATGCTATCATGGAGAGAGCGAGAAATCGTCATGATATGGAAGGAAATCTTATAGATGGATGACGTATCTGGGTCTCCGGCTGCTTCGGCAATTGTCAGAAATTCTCGCTAACGAACAACTCACCTACAGTTGTTAGGTACTTAATGATAAGGATTAAAATCTTTTTTTCAGCTGTGACGATCAGGGTTTTATTACTGTATACTCTGAGTGCCAGTATATTTTTCGTAGCTCTTGGGTGAATTTGTGGGTATCAAGAAGCTTAGTGGATCGGCTTCTTTAGTTTGCCAGCTAGTAGCTCACACGCTAGTAGCTGAGAGGTCCCAATAAACCCCACACCCCTCTTCATATTTCTTCCTCTTTACAATTTACATCATTTCTTCGTTTTATTATATCAATATTTACGTACTGCATCCTTACACATTATTTTCTCGCCCACCTCGATTTCCTCATCTCGGCCCACCCCACTCGGCTATTATCCTTCTGATCATTCCCTCTTCTTTCGAATTTCTTTTGTCTCATATTTTTTCTCTTGAACCTAATTACTCGTTATTTCTCAAGCTAACCCGAAACAATGGCCGACGGTAATGAATCTACGATGGGAGAAGATGAAGGTGTTTTCCCAAAAGAACAAGTCCCTTCCTCCTATATCCCCAATAATTTCACATTGCCGGGACAGGAACTTCAAAGACTGCCGGTAATTTCATGTGAGATTCCAGTTCAAGGATCTCGAGCGATCCTTCCGGAACTTCAAGTCATTGCTTGTGAAATACGAGTCCTTGAAGGAAGAATTCATTTCAGCCATAAGAGCTCGAAGCGAATCTACAACGGAATAATTTCCGATCAGCAACACCCCAAAAGAATGAAAGAAATCGACGATAATCGAGAGAGACAAAATGCCAGATTTAACGAACCAGCTTTGGACCTTCTCACCATAGAGCAAGATCTTATAAAGGATCTAGAGCCAGTTCCGCGAGATTTGACTCTTGTCCGAAGATTTAAACCTATATTCGACCAGCAGAGAGAGATTCTAAAACGCAAGAAGACTATTTCGCAACAGAAACCACAGAATGGCATGAAAATTTTATATGTTCATGCGGAGGATAAGCTTTATCCGCGAAGTGTTAAGGGGACGGCTGGGCGCATAAAATTAATACCAGTATTTCAATTCTCGGAGCGTGTTACAACTCTGGAGGAGATCGAGTATTCGAAAAAGGATCAAAAGCTGGTGCTATCCAAAGAACTGTCAAAGGATATGTTGGAGCATTGTGTTCTACGAATTGACCACAACGATTATTTACTAAACGACTGGAGAAATTTCGTAGCTCTGCCTACAGAAGACCAAAGTGTAGGGGAAACCAGCATAGAATTAGTGAAGAACCATTTGCTCCACGGAAGATGGGTATGGATCACAAAGGAAACTGAGATTTGTCGTAGGAGTATCGTGATTGAGCGAACGTCTCAACTTTACGACGCTCGATTGATGTACATTCTCAGCAATGATATACAACTGCACAACCGACTCGAACTCCTCAAAATTTTCACTCAATCCAGACGCCGAAAGTGCGATACTTGGGAGAAACCGCAAGATCAGCAAGAGTTTTATTTGGCTTCAACGGAGGCAAAGCTCTGGAGATGGGTACATGGTAAAGCTTATGTAGAAGGTGAAGGTGGACCGCTTGCGTGGATAAATCACGAGAACAACAATGATTTGGCCAGGTTCTCCCGTCTAGAAAATCAGGGACATCGTGACTGGAGAACAAGAACGGCAATATTTGGAAAGAGAATAGATCGTTCTCTATCTATCACACCACCCATGGTCAAGATAGATTCTGGTCTTGGCGGAGTGGAAGAAATCAATAATTCTGGCGAACCCTCTTCTTCTCCTACCGAATTCGTTTCTAATTTGAAGCATTTACCTGGGTGTGATAAGACGAATACCCCAGGATTTGGCTGTGATTGCCCAGGTCCTGCCCAAGAGGAGGGCCATCAGCTGGACGATGACTGTAGTGAGAAATGCCAAAAACGTATGAAGAGTCTGATTACAAAAGGATATAGCCTCGAGCAACGTGTTTCCAAATTAGAAGCTATTGTTGAAATTGCTTCAAGTGGAAAATCAATTCGCAAATGGGATAAGATTATTCCAAGATCGAAATCCAAGTGTTCATCGACAAGTCCAATGCCCGCAGCGGTAACAACACTCTAATGCTCTTACGATCTTGCACATCAATATTGGATATAGAGATGTGATCTTTTTTCATTTTTTAATGTTTTACTTAATTTGTAATTTGTAATCGAAGACCGATGGATCGTAGGAGATGGAGACTTGAATGGGAGCTATAGGTTTGCTGGATAAATTTGTAATCTTGAAAGGGGAAGAGGAATGTTGCGTCTTATTGGTTTTATTCTTGGGGCGAGGGAATATGATCATGCATAAAGAGTTACGATTTATATGACTATATACCAGATAACAACTTGTAATAACAATAATTGCGGTTCAATTTTTCCTCACATTAGAACACGCAACCGAATAAGTTGTTTTGAGACTACGGGGTGCTACGGTGCAATTGAGAAACATGCCACTATTCCCATAACTCAAGTTGGGCGAAGCCTGGCGAGCTCAGGATCAAAATGAATTCTGAAAGTGGGAGGAAGAAAGCACATGATTACTTTGCTGGTTTGATTACGTCTAATCTAGTTGATTTGATACTCGGGTTTTCTTATAATGTTGTGAATTTAAGTTCTTGATCCAAGAGTCAATCTTCCATCCTCTTTTCAGATTGGTGACTAGTAACAAAAGCGGGTTATTTCCATCATAGGTATGTAGATCTCGTCTTGTTCTAAATACTTCGTTTCCTATTATTTATATCATATCTTTCAACCAAACTCAAGCTAATGTCCAAGAAAAAGTCTAAATGTGGGGGGGATCAATGGGTAGTTTGATACTAGAAACTTGAGCCGAGACTAAGTTCCAACTACTGTCATCTTGACACCCTGCATCTCAGGAACGTCGTCATGATAGCTCAACGGTTAAAATTATAGTACTCCAAGCCTTTTGGTTCACCCAATTTCTTGCATACAATTCTCTTAAATCGCAGCTAGTTGTAGATCTTTGCTCCCTACATCAAAGATTTTTCTAACCTAGCCAGCACAAGCAACCTGACTAGCCCAGTCATAACACCTATCATCAAGATCTTCCATATATCGGTGGCTAGTTGGATTTGGAGACCTCCAGATGATCGCATAGCAAAGGTAATTGGTTAATCTTTGAGAAAGGATAGTTATTGTTGCACGTCTGCCCCACATGCCATTGCTGTATTGCCCATGTTACCTTTCCCATCTATTCAGGATGGGATTTTGCAATGGATTACGCTTGTTTGAATGTGGGTTGAGTTCTAGTGGTTAATGGAATTTTTGATTCCAAACTGATTGGCACAAAATGACAGATTAGTTTAACTCTTATGAGCAGCGATTCCGAAGAAGCGGAAAGGCTTCGAGGAAAGAAGACTTTTGATTACTTAGATATAGCTTGTAATGCTTAATCTTTCTCCTTAGAAATGTGTAGAGGTTCGATGTACTCTTCGTCCCTTGTGCGAGAGTTGAGCACTTGGGTAGGTGTCCAGGCCGCGAAGATAGAAATTTCAATGTTCATTTTTGACAAGAAATCATTCTAGCGATGCTATGGTGGATGGTTGTTATCTCAATGAGATCGTATCGTTACGAGCAGTTTCTACATATTACTCAAGATCGTTGTGGATCATCGTTTGATGCATTTTTACAGCAGTGATATCAATATGTGGCTGGATTGACGTGGCGGAAGGTGGCTTTGAGGCGTTGCGGGGGCGGCGCGCTAGCGGAAACAATTTTATATTGACTTTGAGGCATTTCTAAGCATTAGAAATGCGGTCTGACTGTTGAAATTGTCATCATTAAAGCTTCTTGACTGTGATTTACACCAATAGATTATCTTTATTGCTTGATAGCTATTCCTTTGGGGTTCTTCACGATGAATAATCTACTGCGAAGTAAATCGGGTTGTTGGACCTGTCGTTTGCGCAAGAAGAAATGCGATGAGCGGAAACCATCACCATGTTCCATATGCGAATCCTTAGCAATAACGTGCTATGGATACGGGACTAAGCCAGATTGGATGGACAATGGACCAAGAGAGAAAGAAATGGCGAATAGCATTAAACAAATTGTCAAACACACATCACGCCGAAAGGGTCGACTAACCGGTTCAAATGGGGCTCCGAATAACGGGGTTAATACAGAGGCTTCCACCATCAATATTGCACCAAAGACCGCAACTGCACCCACTAGAACCATTTCTACAGCAATTGAAGACACAGCTTATCAAAAGACTTCGTCAGGATCTTCCCCTGCCCAGTCCAGTCCAAGTATATCAGCGGGAACTTCCACTGTAAGATGATTACAATTGAGCATTGATGAATGACTAACAAAGCCCAGGGCACGACGCCAGAAAGTGGAAACAGATTCTTCGGTACACCAGCAATTACAAGTAATGAAGCAGCTTTACTAATGCATTTCGTGGATAATGTGTTTCCGCTGCAATATCCCATGTATAAGCCTGAAGTGTCTGAAGGAGGACGAGGGTGGTTGCTCTCCCTTCTGCTGAAAACTAAACCTTTATATCATGCATCTATTGGTCTCAGCGCTTATCATCGCGGTGTTGTACTTCGTGAACTGACTTCCGGTGGATGTACAAAGCCCAGCATCGCCGAGCAAGAGAGCCACCTTGCTATTTGTTTGACTGAATTTCAAGAGGCAATTAGATCCGCCCAGGATTGTGCTAAAGACTGCGTCTATGGTAGGGACATTTGCGTGGGGAGTAGTCTTGCAATTATGGCTTGTGTTGTTCAACTTGTCTTTTTCGAGGTAAGTCGCGTCTTTTATATAATTTATGACTTTTCAAAAGTCTTACTAAGTTTTGAATAGCTTTTCGGTGTACAAAAAAGCTCATGGCAAATCCATCTCCGCGCGGCTACGGATTTGTTTGGTCAGGGGTACCGAGCGCATGCCGCCGAGCTTGGCTTATGGGCCAATGATGAATCGACAGCCATCACTCTACCAACAGCTTGTGAACTGCTAAGCAATGAGCCCTCAATAATTTTCTTGTTTCTATCCGGGGTCGTTATGTGGTTGGACGTGATGTCTTGTATAACTACAGGAAATTCACCACAACTTCTTGATCTCCATCATATGGCATTTGGCCGCCAGATAAAGCTAGAGAAAATTATGGGCTGCAAGAACTGGGTTATGACTGAAATAGGGCGTATTTCTACCCTACATGAATCTAAACAAAACGGACTTCAGAGCGGTACCTTTGATGTTCATTCGTTTGAGACACAGGCCGATGTCATCAGACAAACTATCCGACGTGGGCTAAATGAACAATTCTTGACAGAACTTCGTATCACGAATCCAAATACGACCTCACATGGTGAATCACGGATTAGCGACCAAGGTGTTATCACACGGCTCTTTACTCGTGCTTCCTGCATTTATTTGGAGCTTGTCGTTCATGGGTTTAAAATTGTTGAAGAAAAGCCGGACTTGTACAGTCTTATCGCTGATTCTTTGATGATGCTTCCAAACATACTACATGGGAATTTGTTTCGTGCTCTCGTATATCCCTTGTACATATTGGGATGTGTGGCCAAAGTAGAAGAACGAGATAATTTCAGAAAGATGTTTTCTTCGCCACCATTGAATGATCCATTCATGCATCATCGAAGTACCATTCTACCTCTCCTGGAAAAGGTCTGGATTCTCAGGGATACCCATTCGAATAACGTGAGCTGGGAATGCGTGTTGCAACTTGTGGATGATAAGATACTACTCCTTTGACTCGGAGTCTTGCATCTCCTTGCTCCTCAATGTTGGAATTTTTCCCATCGCTACAATATACAAATCAATTTCACATGGTGTTTGAAAAGTCAATATCAATTATTGAACTGCTAGATAGGCATCAAATAAGGCCTGAATAGAAGGATTGCTTCAGAGTCACAACCCATTTCAAAGCCTCCTCGAAAACTCCGGAACTATGCGTAATAACGTACATCCAGAGCTCCATGCAGAATCTTTACTCGGATTCTATTGCACGTGGAATATCGTTATTTGACGAAAAGAAGCCAAAAGGAACTAGCCCTGCGCCGTGAAACCAGAAATTCAAGATATCGCCACTCTAAAATTTCAACATCTCAAGCACTTGAAGTCGATCTTTCAAGTCCCAGCATCTCACTACCTACGGGAAAATTAACCTCGTCCATACTATGCCCAAGCTAGATATCCTACCCCTAAAGCCATAAAATATGGCCCACATATCTTAATGGTCTTCAGGACAAGAACAAGCTTGAAAACATTGGCTGTGAAATTTCCTTTGTTTATGTATGGAAAAGGTTCTTTTTGGACTTCTTTCCTGAGAAATCTGCATAGAATCTCCCAGCCATCGCGAGGATGGAACTCTAGCAGGATTTCTGGGGGAACTACAGAACGTATATGCTCGATATTTTTCGACACATGAGCAGCAAGCGCTTCGCCATCTGTCCATGGCTTTGAAGAATTGTAGTCGGTAATTGCAAGACGCATAGTTTCATGAACAGCGCCCATTCCTTCCTATACAATAGTAAATTTGAATGATTAGTTTATGTAAGAAAGTTGAGGTTATATCAAAATTTAGAGAACGAATGAGCAGACTTGATTGACTTATAGGATCGATAAATCGTAAAAAGGGCCAGGTTCGCCATTCCAAAACTCTATAAATTGAGCTATCGAATGAATTTACCCACGCGACTGGCTCACGACGAGTAAGGACTACCTTAGCATTCGGAAAAGCGGTCAGCATTTCATCGGAGAAATTGACGCATGGCATGTCACTAAGGGCCTGAATTGAACTCAGCAATCAAATTTGAAGTTATATGGCAAGAATATACCCACACTATACCCTTGCAGAAGTTTATCAAAGTCTGCTGGATGATATGGCTTGCCTATGCCGAGCACCTTGTATTTCAGCGCCTCCAGCTAACAAATAATGTGACAGAGCTTCGTGTTCTCCTTGTTGCGGGGTGTTAACTCCAAGAAGTTATAAAATCTATAGCCCAATTTGTCCAAGGCTGTATACATGGCCGGAATAGTATTAGATGATGGGCTGCGTCAGCTGTGGGGTCACTGCATACTCATTGTTGACGTGCGGGAAAGACCCAGACATAACACTTGCATCTCAACGGGCCGTGGGTTGATTGCCGGAATTTTGTCAATTTGTCGCTGGGAAGGCATGATGTCTGATAACTTTTATTCTCCATACCTTAAGATTTCGAAGCGACTGGATGTCAAAATTAATAGACAGAAAGGACATTGGGTCACTGAAAACTTTCGCTCTCACTTCTCCCAAGATATAAATGTTTTCCGACTGCCAACTGTTGTGTCAGATCGCATCAATCTCCACCTAACGGCCATAAATTCTGTTGTCAACTGTTAGATCCAACCGCGTCATATGTTTAGGCGTTGCATCTTATTTGACTGTGCTGCTACGCTGCCGATGCGTGGAACAAAAGTGCGGAGGTGCATTGGAAGTACGTGGGATGCTACTGTGGTTTGTTGGATAAGATTAATGCTGATAGTATCCTGGGTCTCATCATTTGACTTAGTGAGAATGAAATTAAGCAGGTCTAATCTGAATAAGATGAAGTGAAGTGTGAGCCAAGAAATGGAAGTGAATCTACATCGCACGTGAAACTAGCGCGATTTTCCCATCTACACACTGCTCGCACACTTTCGAAAATTCAAAAGTAACAACCACAAACATCAAAATCTGAGACATTTAATATCTACGCAATAAAGCGAAGAAAATGATCAACGACAGAAGAAACAATCGCCAAGTGGGCAATAACAATCAAAGATCAAGTCTGAACAACTATAGATCTTATGGTAATCAAAACAATCGAGGTCAGCAATTCCCACCAAGAAGTGAAAATTTGAATGGCAACGGCCAGAATCATGACCGGATTACAGGTAGTCACCCAAGCTATCAAAACTTTCTGTCCACAAATGGACAAGGTCAGTTTCATGAAAATCCAGATCATAATGTCCTAGGAAACTATCATCAATTTGGGCAGAACCCTCAACCTTTCCAAGGGTACTGGAATAACTTTGGGTTATACAATGGATCACAATACAATGGACTACCTCCAAACGAGGGCAAAGCTTTTATGCCCCAACATCTAAAATATAGTCAGAAAAATACTCAAGTGCAAGATTATAAAGAATCTTTGCATCAGCATTCATAATATAGACAGCAAGATGCTGGATTTTATAAGTATGTGCAATCATTTCCAAACTGCAATCGCGGAACGAACCATGGTAGAGCTTCATGAAGTGGCAATGGACCCATCAAGAGACCAGCGCCGCGTTCGTCATGAAATCCGCAGAGCGCGGTTAATTTCAACATGAACAGGCACATTTCAAACCGGAAAAGACGGGGCAACGTGCCATCTAGATCTGTCAATTCGGATACTGGTTCAAGGCGAACCCCAAAGAGAGAAGGAAAAATGGCCGACCCTAATAGTTTTAGCAGTGATCAAACGAGATAGAGAAGTCTAACTTTCCATCAGCCTCGAAATTCGAGGAAGAAGTACATCAATCATTGGAGATACGGGGGCGACAACTAGTATCTGTCGAATTTCAACCAATTCTGCCAGCTTCATTATCGAACAGAGACACAATTCCAGAAGATTCGGATCCAGATGATGAGGAAATTGAATTGGAAGTGGAGCAGGGGCATACTAAATGTGGTAAGAAAAGCCCATATGTTCGCGATGGTTTCATTAATTACAATCAAATCGTCGAGGAAAACGAAGAATACAATGACGAGCACCACGACTATAACGATGATCCCTTTTCTGACAATTAAAGAGTCAATAATAAGGGCAAAGGCAGAGTAACTGGAAAAGATCAAGGACCAATTCCCTGACCACAAGGGCAAGGCTCGAATGAGATACCCGGAGCTCGGAGGATGAGTTAAGTCTTTGATTAAGCTGGTCAACAGAAGACTAGTCTCATCTAGATGGTACCCCCACTGCAGAAATTATTTTATAGAGAAAATCAATCAAGGAGTTTAGTTTGGTCCTGAAGAACTATTTCCTCCCAATACTACCATGTCAAGGACGGATGCTCCAGATTTTGTTGATAAAAGCAGTCATCGGATATCCAACACCATGAACTTGACCATAAAATTTTGCGATAGCTTCAAGTACATCATATTTTTGCCTATTTTTGAAAAGCGACCAGCCCTGATTTGGTAATTGCTGATAAAAGTCTCATGTTTCAAGTGTGGTGATCTATGTACAGGTCTTAGATCTCTCGATGCTCAAGTTGTAAAAGATGAAGCAACCAAGCTACGCAATATGGGAGGTCATGATCAATTTTTTGAAGACTTTCATTTTCTCAAGGATTTTCAGTTCTACAAGGTACATGAAAGATATCATGAAGATCAGCTCTGGTATCAAACCACTTAAAGGAGTAAAGAATAAAGGGCTGAACGCAGATTAAGATCCTGATACACATCAACTTCGTGTTAGAGATTAGACCAATATTATCAAGACATGAGACGCTTATAGAAACTGTTCCAATAATTCCCGTAGAATGACTATGTTGTTGTTGATTCTACGCCACTTCGGTGATAAACCGCCCACGGAAAATCTCAATCAAGCTAACCAATCCATCGCGCACCATCGTCTCTTCCTTTCCTACTCCAGCAGGATCCCTACATTGAGAATTGGTGACCGTTTTCTCCAACTCCACACAAATCCTTTCCGCTTTTGCCTTCTCCGTCTTGAGAATGGCGTTCAGAATACTTGGATTATGTCCAATGTCAGTGAACTCCATGTCTCCAATCTTTATGCTCAATGTCATTTTCTTGTCAGCCCTGTTCAAGCCCTCCATGGATAGGCCGGCAGAATTGGCAAGTAACTCGTAAGCATTGTATACTTGCTGTAAAATCGCCAAGCAAAGCATCAACAGTGTTGAAGTGGAACTGAGCTCGCAAGCAGAGCACTGAGCTACGGTCAGAGTCTCGCAAATGAATAGACCATTCCTTGCTGCAGCGAATATACCATCTAATGATGAATTGAGATTACCGCAGACGACAGCATGCAAATTTGAGAGACTCAAAAGTGCAGATTGAATGCAGTTGCAACCACCTGATATTCTGTCTGCCAAAATAGGGTCAAGGTTGTTTTCTGTAGATGGTACTTCACTTCCGTGCAATTGCTCGTGACTTTCATCCCCGCCGATATTGAAGTTAATATCATGTGGAGGATTTTCATTATCAAAAAATATGTCTAGTGGTGGCAGATTGAGAAGACTCTCGCCATAGTAGTGAGAAGACTCGTGAAAAGAAATATCACACTCATCTATGACATGAGCCGGTTCATGTAGAGCCGAAATTGGCTGACAAGAGGTAGGAATCTCAGGCGTAGAGACTGACTGTGGTTGCAGAGTAACTAAATCTTTGTGGCCTGGAAAAGTCAGCCTGAAATAAACACATGAAGCTAGATATACAAACAGGAGTTTTCAACATCGTTGCAATTCGAGTCTGTTGTAATAGAAATTGAGCCAACACCTAAGGATTGTAAGTCTAAAACTCCTTGAAGTGGAAAGTTTACTTGCCATCCATGATTTGAACTGGCTTGGTCTGTGGCGAGAAAGAAATTTTCTTTTTGGGTGACTCTGTTGATGGTGGAGCTGATCTTTTTCGAGATCGCTCTAGGTCAATGGCAGCACTGTAGGTGCATGAGTTACCACTTAAACTACAACGTTGACAGCAATCTGGCTCTCTTGTACATTTGACTTTGAATCGATAGCATTGATCACATGCGGAAGTCTTCGTGGCCTTTTTGGGTGCTGTTCGCTGAGATCGATCTGGCTTTGCAGAAGAATTTTCGACATCATCCACACTGAAAGGATAATGGATTGTTTCTTTGTTTTCATGAGAGTACTGCCACCAGTCTGATGATTCTGTTTCTACTTGTGTTAACTTTGTTATCTGTTTCAAGAGAAGTGAACTTGCCATCTGATGTCATTGAAGTTGGTAAGATGGTCAAATTTTGTACCCTTTCGGGGCCTAGTCCGTCTTATATGAGTGCATTCAGTATTGGGAAGGAGTTGAGGCCAACCTTCCAATGAGATGTTTGAATTATCATCATGGTTCGAAGTTTCTAGTTGATCAGAGCCCCCTTTTGTCTCATTTTGGAACTGCCGACGGCTCTTGAAGTTTCTCTTGGGTCTTCCCATAAACTTTCCAAAGCTAAATGAATTTGTAAGTTATGAAGAGCAACCAAAGAAGAACAGATCAAAGCTGTAGTATCTACCTATATGTGCAAGAGCTTTCCAGTTCAGCGCATCTTTGACATTGAAGTGGATGTTTGGAGCAACTCTGCTTCGTTCGGAAACATTGATCACAAGAATTAGAACTACTTCCGGTTGGGAATTTGCACTGTTCAGGCATACTGTAGAAAATGATTGATATGATAAGAATTGGGATTTGAACTTGAATGAGGCAGTAGTCATGAAGTATAGCTAGTGGCACCAGCTGACTTGTTATAAGAAACTCGGAGAAACATTTCACCAGTTTCCAAATGTTACTCTATGATCATAAAACTCATCCTTTACACCGCTTCCATGCTCCCTGTATAACGCCTTCATCTCACCAAGAGCGTTTAAAATCTTACCGAAGGTCTAGTTCTTGAAGGATGGAAGATGGGATTGACGATATTGATACAAGAATTGGATAAGTTTATCATTGAATACGAATAAATGGCCACCAGAGGTAGTACTGCAAGCAACACCATATATGCATCTACCATGCGAGTCGCCATGATTAACTCTAAAGGGCAGCTCAAGAAAAGCAGTCAGAACTTAGTTTAAATTTGAATGGTCTGCACACTAGAATTCTGCCGATGTCCCCAGGGCAGTCATTGGGTTAGTATACGGCATGCTCTGTATACGCCCCACTGTGATAATACGTACGCATTCCACATCACATATTGCAACAAATATTATTGATATCTGTGTCACTAGAATTATTCGATTTCAGACTGAATATTAGATATCGCTAAAAACATATAGAAATACTGAGGCTTGATATGTTGCCGGTGTTATATGGTACAGCTTGTACATAGCGTGGTTTGTTGGTAAGCGGAACATATCGGTAACCGGAGCGCTTTAGGACATACCAGAGTTCAGGGTTTTTTGATATTCAGATTTTAATAAGAAAATCTATTCAAAAAATTCATAGAATCATTCAGTAAAAAGCAAATCTTAAAATAATAAATAGTTATTCAGATATAAGAAAAGCATGACTTTTTAGTCCTATTCTTTTTATATCTTAAGATTGAATAGAGCAAATCTCAAAAGATTTAATACAAATATTTCTTATAATTACTGAAAATTAATATCAAAATTTCTAAATATAATAATGTGTTGAAGATAGTGATTCACGTGACGCTAAGATACACGGGGAGCTAGTCCTATTCAGGCCTAGTGGAAACTCTCCCCACGAGAAGAGTTTTCACTACATAGAATTGAAAGCCCTTTAAGGATTATAGAGATAGTCAATATACGAGTTAATAACCTCAAAAGGCCCTCAAAGTCAACCCTAAGCTTCCTACCATTCCCTGTAGAGAGTCATAATCTTAACATAATGATTAATTATTTAATTTCAAATATTCAGAAAACTCGAATTTTGGTGTGTTTTGAAGTGATCCTATTATTGATATATTCCGCTTACTGATGAACCATATTATATATTATAGTGGATAATCTATCCATTTATTTGCACTAATGTACTGTAATACATAATACTAACTTACACTATTCCAATCATTGCCCCAGGTCCTGTACTGGTATCGTACCGGTATCACACCCCAAGAGCCCAATTCGCCAATGCTCCGCAGTTTACTCCAGTCTCCACTTGTGCCGCTTATGGTGGGGTACATGGCCGAGGCTTGCAAAGGAAGTAACTTCCCAAATTAACAATCGGGCGCCGAAACTGTTGTCTATACCTAGGTGATACTATCGGGCCAAAGGATTTTCCTGGGTGATTGGTCTCCTCATTTTCCTTATTTTCCTTATCCCTTATCTCGAAGATCCACGTAGGTATTGCACAATCATGATTAGATACCCGTGACAAGTAACGTCATTTCCTCGAGTCTATAAGAACTAGGCGGGGGAGTGGGGGTACCCGTGACAAGTAACGTCATTTCCTCGAGTCTATGAGAACTAGGCGGAGGGAGTAGGGGAGGTCATCAAAAGTGTACGTTACTCAGTGCATTGCATTTATCATGGCTGATGCGATATCCCTTGTACAACAGCATTCAGTTGTCTCGGTAACGACATCGATGGATCCTCGAGCTTGGCCTTCGAAACACCGGTACATCACGAAATTTGAAACTACCGACCGAGGAGAGCCAAGGAAGTTCAAAGTTAATGAATATAGCATCCGCCCTGGCATATCGTATCACGTGGACGGCTGTCAATACTTTAGCCACGATCGAAATTGGGATCAAGAGTTAAAGTGTTCAAGTAGATACGTCTTTCCAACATCAATCAACTCAGCGTATTCTTCTGCTGGTGAATTGGGTTGCCCTAAGTAGGGATTGAAGAAATAAAGCTCACATGGGCTAGGGTTGTAGAAAGCTCCAGACTTTCACTTGATAGATTAACCTTATTACTTCGTATCCATCAAAGCCGATATTCTCTGATGGAGAGTTCTACGAAGTATTTTCTAAGCCCTTTGCCCCATTTAAAAGCAATCTAATTAAGGCTTAAATTTGTTATCCCTACTTGGAGCAACCCAGTTCACCAAAAGAATACGGCATTACTACACAATGTTTGAGTTTAGTGGCATATATTTCCGTGAATAGCCCGAAAACATATGATCTCAAAAGGGGTGGACGAAACTTCTAATCAGAGTTCAGCCAATCACAAGATACCGAATTTAAACTCTTTGTTTGCTTGACCACCATCTAGATTTTAAATGCACGATCTTTGAATGTCCAATAACTCGACACCGAATTCTTCAAGGATTCTCAGACCTAGTGCGTTCTCTGAATTTCTAATTTGATATTGAGTTTTCTCACATATATACTCAATTGTAGACTCTACTTGATGGACAATTACTCATTTCCCGATTTTCGGTCACTGACTCAAGTTAATCACGTGTATCACCGGTGGACAAAAGAATGTGCAAACAACGAGATTCATTTCTATGAGCTACGACACAATAAGGAGACAAAACTCTGATAAAGGAGTGGCTAAGTTCAACACCAGCACATCATTCCCACACAATCACTCCTGTGATCAATTTCCCCACATTGTGCCATTTATTTGAAGACCTTGCTGTCAGTGACTAAAAGGCTCTAGCTTCGAACCTGCTAGGAGATAGCACTGAGCAATGCCCAGGGTCAGCAAAGAACTCGAGAACGGCTCGGAATCTTACCTACAAATAGCATAGTTCATTTGAGCAGTCCTAATCCACCTTGAGTTTGGTTGGTTCTGCCTCAGCATTACGATCGACCTTGAGCTTGGTGGGTTCTGCCTCAGCATTACGATCGACCTTGAGCTTGGTGGGTTCTGCCTCCGCGTTGCGATCAACCTTGAGCTTGGTGGGTTCTGCCTCCGCGTTGCGGTCAACCTTGAGCTTGGTGGGTTCTGCCTCCGCGTTGCGGTCAACCTTGAGCTTGGTGGGTTCTGCCTCAGCATTACGATCGACCTTGAGCTTGGTACGACGGTCAACCTTGAGCTTTGTTGGCTCAGCTTCGGCGTTTCTGTCAACTTTGAGTTTTGTAGGTTCCGGTTCTGCATTTCTATCGACCTTGAGTTTGGTACGACGATCAACCTTAAGTTTTGTTGGCTCAGCCTCGGCGTTTCTATCGACCTTAAGCTTGGTACGACGATCAACCTTAAGTTTTGTTGGTTCGGCTTCAGCGTTGCGATCAACTTTAAGTTTTGTAGGTTCCGGTTCGGCGTTTCTATCAACCTTGAGTTTGGTACGACGGTCAACCTTGAGCTTTGTGGGTTCTGGCTCGGCGTTGCGATCAACCTTAAGCTTGGTTGGCTCTCGAGCTTGCAAAGCATCTCTTGCTTCAACTAGTAGGTATCAGTTAGCTTAATATCTATAAAAATGCAGTGAGTAGTTACTTACCTGAAACTGGAGCAGCTGCAACACTGGTGACAAATGCCACGATGGCGAGGATCTGGGAAACCTTCATATTGAATAGATGATTGTAGAATGTTGACGATAGTTGAGTTTGAAGTAATAGCTTGTTGATGAGTATGATTGTTTTTTCACAGACAGGCAATTTAAATGTATATATACTTCACAGATCGTTTCAAATTGTCGTGCCTAACTCAAAGACTTGCTTCTAAGACCGATTTCTGAACACCAGATTTAGTTCTGGCTTACTGTAGACGGCGAAGGAGAGTGGATCTACGCAGACACTTTCGGGGGTGTTGTTTCAAGCCAGTCTATCTCCGATGTGTGGTTTGAGGGCTCCCCCGTGATTCACTCTTCCCATGTAGAAAGCGGCGATTGTTTCAACCATCTCATCCAGTTTGTTCAGTGGGAATTTCGGGCCCGATTTCTGTCTGAGTATGACCAAGCTCGGACTGATACTAACCCTGCTGTAAGGGATTCCCCTGAAGAGGCCTTCTCAAGTGCTGGAATACCTTGTTCCGTTACTCAATCAAATCTTGGTTCGGAAATCGCGCTCAATAGTTTTAGCTAAGACCATATTGTTATCTCTGGGCGACCGAAATTTTATTGTTCACGTCTCCTTTCTGAAAGATCTACAGCAAAGCATGTCTCAGTTCGTATAAATTCTTAGACCAGTTCAAAGAGTCTAAACAGAGATCCATAGATAGCTGGAGGCTTAAGATATTGTAGAATCTATACTAGTCGCGCACAGCTAACGTGATCGCAATGTCAAATTCGTGGTTTGAGGTGATATTTTAAGTAACTGGCTATCGTCTAAATCACACATTCACAGCTTTTTGATTCCATGAACAAATAAGAGAGTTGAAATTAGAAAATTTGGACGAGTATCATTTTATTCAGCGTTAGAATCTATCCGAATAGGTATTTAAAGAGTTTGAACAATCAGATCAGCCTCTAATTGCTTCGCGAGTTTGATAGATCCCAAGTCCACAACCCGCCAAAATAGGTCCCCAAAGAATAAAACAACTGGGGTAATGCAGATGAATGAAATTGTGAAACCAAATGCGTGATTAAAGTCAGTGTCATTGCCAGTGAGCTTCCAGATCGCTGGCTGAAGTCGCCACCCCCAAGAGGCAAGGATTGGCCAATGTACCAAGTACAACCCAAATGAAATTTGGCCTAAATATCGAGGAATTGGAGAAGTAAAGATTTTTTGAAGGAGAGGTAAATTCGAGATTGCCCAGACGATGAGGATGGATCCGACTACGAACACATTGGATTCCCAAGAAATGATAGCCGAGATTGTTTGGAAACCGAAAGTAGTTGATCCATACGATCCATGGATATGAGGAATCGAAGCCAGCCATAAACCAGCAAACAAGACTACAGACCACCCAAAGGCAGACCCTAATTTTCTGCTCGTGGATTTGGGTACAACTAAAGATCTTGCTTTACGAACGTGATGCTCAGCGATAAGCATTCCGCAAAGAAAGCAAGAAATATCATATCGCATACACCAAAATGCGTAGTAGATCAAGAATAAAGTGAATCCGAGACGAACGACTGGTCTCAATCTTCCCAAGCCAGTAAGTGTAATGAATAGTAGGAAAGAACACCATAATTCTTTTGGTATGGTGTACAGAGGTGCCGCATATTCAGACTTCGTCACGTTGTGAAGTGATACTGTCCACTCGTAAGGGTATAGCAGCTTGCTGAACACATATTCCAGCCAGTCCACAAATTGAAGCAAGAATGTTTCTTGGTAGATTGGGCCTCCAAGGTCCATATCCACCGTTCCAGAGTATTTGGCATCAAACACGTGTGTTCTGGTGAGCAACATTATCACAAACGTAACTGCCATCGGCGGAAGCACTATTCGAAAGGCTCTTCGAAATGTGGCAGAAGATAATGAACGGTAAAGTCGCTCCCAATCTTTCTCATAGATCAACTCTAATGGTCGAAGCGCCAGAGCGAAGCCAGAAATAACAAAAAATATAGCGACCATTACACTGCCAGAGAATGCAAGACGGATGATGGGTAGTTGCCAGAAATATGGATGATCTCCATATTCTTCAAACATCAAAGGATGGAACTTCATAGCGACGTGCTCTAGATAGACACAAAATGAAGCAACTCCTCGCATCCCATCTAGGTATGCTGTTGGACTCTGTCGTGTAGGAACTTCGACTTTGTAGCCGCAGAATCTTGAAATTGGACTCGGCAACAGAGTGATAGCAAGGGTTTTTAGCCCGTGGTGTAACTTTGACATAGTTGATGCTTCCTCATCAAAAGGCATGCCCTGAAGAGTCTCGTCACTCATAGCGTCTTCACTGCCACGCTCATAGCTTTTTTGGTTGTCGAATTCTTCGGACGTTGAGTTCCACTGAGATTGGGCTGAGTGCTTCTCTGCCAATGAGTGTTGAGATCCGGCCGTGGTAATATCAGATTCAGGTATCGCCATTGTCAATAGCAATATGAGAGAATGAAGTTAGGCTAGCTAGGAGACGAAATATTCCTACAAATCTTCAAAAGCACATTGAATAGTATAAGGGCCATTGAGAACCAGGATTAATCCTTCGAGACCGAGACCGATTCGTAGAGACTACCTTGAGATTCGGAAAGCCACATCAGGATACGCAACTTCAGCTTATCCTGTGCTACCGGGAATGGCGCGCAATATTGGCGATGTATCTCTTGCACACACCGAATTTGAAGGCCCCGAATCTTCACGCACCGATTCTGTCAGGACAGGTCACGTAAGAATTTAGCTTTGTCGTCGCATATTCGTCGGATATGTGCATTGCAGATATCGTGTACATTAGACATCAGTCTTGAAGAAGCTTGTACTGCGACCTAAGCTTATCTTTTAGGTCAATCTTCAACGGCTAAACTCCGCATGTAGCACGCGTACACATGCGAGCATGGTGTGATCTTCAAGATTTCCGAGTACAGAATTGGTTCAGAAGGAGGGGTTCTTGTGATAGTGCAGCTCAGCTCATGGCCACGTTTTCTTGCATATGTTTAGTTGTGTAGAGAACCACAAATTCGTATATGTACGGACTAAGCTCTAGGATTGCCGGGGTCGCTTGAATTAGAGGTGATGGCCCGTGCATGCATCCCGTCTATTTTTTTTCACGTGCCATCTCGTGTGTGGGATTGATACCTCACCTAGTACAAACGCTCACTCTAATTTGTAGCTCCGCTTAAGTTGACTCGCTCTTGTTTTTGAGCTAGAAATCCCTCAAATATGCATTACGATCGTTACATTCTCTTATCTGAGGAGTATTGTGAAGGATCGATGCGTTTGATCTTCCTACCCTTTACGCGTACTGCGGCGACTGCTTGCTAGTAGACACGTAGAAGATAAGATCAGAATCTCGATCTCAACGTTCAGATACTATCTAGTATCCACAGTGTGAAGTTAAATTTGTGGTAGGCTGGTCAGGGGCTACAGGGTCTATGCTACAATTCAGCGAAGAGAGATTTAAAGTTTCAACTCTATCCAATGTCCCGGATCAGGGTCCACTTCATTTTTTGAACCTAATTCGAAATTTCATTCCTCTTGATAAGTCTGACTAATTCTGAACATTAAGACCCCCCAGAGCATAAGCATGAGGTCATAGGCAAAGATTTGTGGTCGTTCTAGGAACGGGAACGTTAGTATCTGGATTGAAGTTCAGACTACGTACTGTACCTCCAAGCTCACATGGTCACTTTTAGCAAGGGAATGATATGAAATCACTCCATTCTCATGTGACAGGTTCTCTGTACTATTAACTCGCTTCGAAAGTTTTTATGTTAGGATTGAATTATCATACGGGTGTGCTATCTATTATATGCACTTCGCTAAATCTGAATCCTGTCCCAGCTATACAGCTTGATATCTGCGAGTAATTTTAAAGCCAATCCTTTAACAATCAGGAAAGTCGATGTTAATCCTAGTCATAACTGTATCAAAGGACGCAGTCTGGTTCATCAACTGATCCGTACAACTGCGGGACCAGGGAGTCAGCGAGGCGTTTTAATGAAGGTAATCGGAGGAAAGAGAGGAACTGGGCATTTCGGAGTGCAAAGTTAGTGAACGGGTTGTACTGACTGCTCTGTGTGATGGTAAGATGACAATCCAGATTCCAAAATCCCACCCCTTATCAAGGACCGATGCATCATTCTCCATCCATAGGAACAATGAAAGATGTGGTATTTTCTCGTCGTCCAAACCATCACCTTAACCTCGGACAACTCTTTATAATCCTTAACAGGCTTCGTTCCCTCCATATCGTAGAAAAATGGCTCTGAAGCCACCTCAAGGAACTCCTCAGACAGCTCATCGTCGTAGCAGTCTTGATGGAGCCAAGACATGGTCATCAAATCAAAGATACAGCCATTCGCCTTTGCAGTTTCAGAGTCGAGGCCGCAAGGTTGGAGTTTATGCGCCGTAGAAGGATTCACGCGGGACATGCCTACGGGTAGAACACCATCTCCGCTAACAGAGTGGGATTTAAGAAATGGTGAGCCGTTGATGAGATAGAGAACGAGGATCACTGCCGTGAAGACGAACGTGCCAATTTGAAGACCCAATTCGATTCGAGAGGTCCGGATTCTGTGTCTGCTTGTGCCATTGCCGGTTGAGATGAAAGGAGCATCTTCTTCGCCTTTGTCTGCATCCCGTTCGCCGTACATTCTGCTGAGAAGTGTGTATTTTGGCTTTCCTGGATACGCCATGATTTGAAGCTAAATCTGTGGGCGATCTATAAGCACAAAAGGTTGGAAGGTATAGGTGATTTGACAATTGCGAGTGTAAGGTTATGGTAGCTAGAATAAGATTAAGGTGAACGAATGGGATACTGATAGGCACTTGACGAAGAGCAACCCGTTTGATGTTGCCCGAACACTCTCGGACATGAGCTTTGGCACCGAAGAAAGATTACATAATACAACCCCATACACTCTCTGCTGGAGAGACTAGAGCAGTGGTCTCAGTTTAGGTAATTGTACATAATATGTTGCGTACAACATCTGGTTAAGGTTTAGGTTCTGAACCTTTGATGTTATGTTCTAGTTTCTATGGGTCAATCGAAAACGTCTTCCGCATGGTGTGAGCACGTGTGAAGGATATTGAATTCATTGCTCGATAATTTAAAATGTGCCAAACCATTTCATTTTCTTGTCATTATAGACAGTTATTTCAAGTCCTACGTAGTATGAGTGCCTCGGTTTTGACGAAGACGAGATTGAACGATATTTTACATGGCATCCACATAGAAAGATATATCAGAATGAAATTGAAATTTGGACTTGGTTAACCAAGATTTACTATACTATGATATTTCCCTACGCTACATATTAATTAACATCTCTAATCCTAACACACTTTCCAAAAAGCAATTGAACTCTTGTGGTGACCTTCTCGAACTCTACTCTCTCAGGATCCAAGAATACACTAACGCAGTGATTCGTATGAAACATTCCTATCCCTTCATTTGTAACAAGGTGTCCACTCATTGCCTATATTAATTGTCAGCATTCATTTAGAAGTTCAGAAATTCGAGTAACTCACAGCGATGTGCAAGAGCTTGAAGATATAAGCGCAATGAGCAATGTGATAATGCTCCTGTGTCCACACCATTGGAATATCGGTCTCCGCCGTCACAGATGTAACCCATGGCAACTCCTTTTCCATAAGCTCATATCCTGGTTTTTTGTTGGTGTTTGAATACCATTTCCACGGCCCATATAACTCTAGGAATTCATCCGAGATGTTCTTGTTGTAGCATGCGGGATGTGTCCATGAAAAAGACATGAGATCCCATACACAGCCTTTTTCTAGGGCCTCTGCTGGACTATTTCCACAGTCTACGATGATGGTGTCGCCTGCTTCTACTAAGGGCCATCCTCCTGGTTTCAGGTCAGGCGTGATTGCTGGGATATAGTTGATGGCAGGTTTGCGGTCGAGCAGTGCAGCAAGGGCAAAGAGGAGAGTGGCTGCTAGAATACTTGATATTATGGCAATGACGGTAGAGCAATTCCACCATCGTCGTGATGAGCTTCCTAGGTACTCTTGCTGTTTGGAAAGTTTTTCTGTGTCGTAGTTGTCGTCACCGGATAGACCCATTCCACCCAAGGAAAGAAAACTTTCATCCTCTCCATTAGGTGTTACAGAATATGTGTGAGAATCATAATCTAGCGCTATGGGGATCGTTTAGCTTTGCCAGTATGAAACATTTAAGCGCAAATGTATTACTCACCATTCTTGACCTTGCCAACGACCGCCGTTCCAAGAGCTTTTGGGGCCATTTTGACACTTGATGGTAATCGAATTGAGCAAAACAATTATTCAACTGATAGGTCAAAGAGATAAATCGAAATAAAAATTAATTTCACCTAGACATTCTTCGAAGAATTTGAAAAGGAAACTCTACATCAACATATCGGACTTAGAAGTCTATTAAAGTGGGGCCATCGCACTAACAACCACCCCGAAAGCTTTCGGAGCCTATTTCGACCACCCCTCTCATTTCGTGAGTTCAAGAAACATACGTGTGGTGCCGTCAATAATACTGCGGAAAAAGTCCTTCTGTTCAAGGTGGAGAATTGAGCAATCAAACAGCATTTTCCTCTATACCCAGTTAAACAACATTCACAAAATGCCATACGCTGTGCAATACGTATCCACAAGCGATGTACCAGGTCTAGCAGAGGCGATGATGAGCGCCTGGTGGCAAGATGAGCACTGGAAAGTTCTATGGGCAAAAAGCAACATGTCGCTCGAGAAAATAATTTCTGATTGCAGTGAGCGCTTGCCATGGAATTTCATCAGCGGCCGAAGCGTCAAACGGCACCTCAAAGTTGTTGATACAGATTCTGGGGAAGTAGTAGCGTATTCGCGATATATTTTACCCGAGACCCATACCAAGAAATGGCCCGAAGCCCAGATTTCTGAACCTAGTTCTGAGGAATTGGCAGAATATGAAAGAAAGTTTAAGAGTGTCACAGACAATGGAAAGATACGAGGAATGGATTATGCGTTTGCTTCGGAGTTTGGGAATCCTCTTGCAGAAGTGGAGGAAGAGATTTTGAAGGATAGTGGTTCCTGTTTTGGTATGTTTGATAACAGTCTATAATACAAAGGAAATAGGACTTTCTAACTCCGAAAAGCTGTGGATTACATGACGACTCATCCTGCTCACCAACACCATGGAGTAGCATCAATGATGTTGAGTCAAGCTCTTACAATTGTAGATAAAGAGGGCTTGAAATCAATTGTAATGGCAAGTCCGGCTGGACAAAGAATGTACGAGGGACATGGCTTTCAATTTGTGCGCACTCTTGTTCAGGATGATTCTAAATACGGGACTAGAACGCCTTACGTTCATTCTTGGCTTATCAGACCATCTCCTAAGTAGAGTCACAGAATAATAATGAGGAATCACCACTTATGTATCCTAGTGTTGCAAAGTGATATAGGAATTATTTTTCAAGGGTAGCTTCTGATTTTGATAATAGATAGATAGAAATTTGGAATAAATACATGAATATCAGCGTTCTAGATCTTGACTCATTGATAAAAAGTTATTCAAAGCCAGTCCAGTTCTATGACTGGATAATTTAAGCATACCCTACATCTTCATTGTTGATCTCACTCAGCCTTACACATGGATTGTACAACATTCTGATCCAGGTGTTCATTACTTCGCCATTTCCCCATTCTCCAGCCTCATACCTGCCTACCAGATTCTCACAGTGATTCCTGTGATAATCCCTCGCGATTTCCTGTGGAACAAGTATATCATCATCCTCCACCGCTCGCGCTATTATTTTCATTGTGTACACGCAATGCTGATAATGATAATTTATCTGGGTCCACGTCTCGACAGATCTCTTGAGAATCTCAACATCCTGTGGCAATGGAAGCGTAAGATTCTCCCCAATATACCATGGCCATGGTCCGGTGGCCAGCGCTTCTTCGTACAAGTCTTGGTAGAAACACTCTGGGGCCGTGAACCCGTAGTTCATGAGATCAAAAACGCAACCATATTGCTCGGCTTGGCTTGGAAAACTTCCACATCTTTTAGTTCCTCCTAATTCAGGCGAAGGCCCTTCACCCGCATCGACAAAATCGGGTTGAAGAGAGTTCTGTTGTGACAGAGTCCGGATTCTCACAAATGAGCCTGGTGTATGGATTGTGAAGCTCGAGACAGTGAGGATGAGAATACAAAGTGTGGCGAGAACTCCGGAAACGAGGAGTGACTTTGGTGCTTGAACGAATTCTTGTAGAATCACGCTGAGACTTTGCTTTCGTGCCCGGTAATGCATGGGGGTTTCCATTATCGGGCCTTCTTCGTCATCATCATCGTCGCCCATGGGAACGGGGTCATAGAGCTTAGCCTCTCCCATTTCATCATCATGAATTGGTTCTAAAAACAATATCTTAGCAGATTTTCAATAGCGGAGAAGGATGCAATTTACTCATTCTGACTTAAATTCGATTGAAGTGGATCCGCAAGAGAACTGCCAAAAAAAAAACAACTGATAATTCCAAAGGCACCAGAGAGATACGCTTATCTCAGAAAGAAGACGATAACATGGTACCAAAGTAGTGATAAGAGTTGCTTATATTACAGAATCGGAAAATTGTTGTGTTTGTGATTTGGTGGCTTCGGGTGGGGAACTGTCCCGACCATTTTCGGACGTTTCTGGGCCCGAATATCAGACAAAATCCATTGCTACAGTATACAGCCAACCAAACCAAAGAAGAAAAATGACTTGGTTGCCCTCTCCAATCATGTGAAGAGACTCGAGTGTGGGTCTCTTGAGGGCGACTTCTCTTCTGTTCTCCGGGTGTCTTGTACGTTTCTTGTAACATGCTTGATTTTTCGACATTTGCTCGTTGAAAATCTTCCTTGCTTCACATTACTCCCCAAAAACATCAATAAAATGCCTCATCATTACGAACAAGTTATATCATCAACTACAGCGATTAGAAGATGGCGAGAAGATGAAGAAGTTCCAAGTCGTGGCAAGCTATATTTGCTCTGCCTTACAATATGTATAGGAGGGTCAGTAACTATCCCTGAGCACTTTTGATGCCGTCAACTGATCTTCTATAGACTCCAGGTTGTTTGGGCAACAGTAATGGCCCAGGGATCTGTATGGTTCCCTTAATTTGGTCAAACAGTGTCAGATACTAACCTCACCAGAGTTATCTCATTTCCCTTGACTTACGACCCTCCATAGTATCTCTGGTCTGGCTAGCAGGACCGATCTGTGGCACTCTGCTCCAACCATATATAGCATACAAAAGTGACTATTGTACACATAAATGGGGGCGAAGAAGACCCTTTATGATATACGGTACAATCGCTACAATAGCTTGTATCAACGCTCTTTCCTGGACAAGCGAAGCCGTTCGATTAATCTGCAATCTCTTGGGAGTGTCAGATCATGGTTTTGGTGCAAAGTTCGTCATTCAGGTATTCGCAGTCGTGGGGGTATGGCTACTGAATGTCGCCATTCAACCTGTTCAGGCGAGTATCAGGGCGTTGATTGTGGATGCATGCCCAGGTTCCCAAGCAGCTAAAGCAAATTCTTTTGCAAGTATTGCAGTCATCATTGGAAGTGCAATCGGATATGGTTGTGCTTTTATCGAAATGCCCAAAGGACCTGGTTGGTTGACCAATCCTCAATTCAAGGGTCTCTGCTTCATTGCCTCTGCTTCGCTTGGTGTCACTGTCACTATCACATCTGTAATGATTGAGGAGAAGGCGGTAAATATTGACAATGATGAATCCGAAAAATCAGGGCTCCGAAAAATATGGGTAGAGGTATACAGAGCGATTAGAACACTGCCCCCCACAATCAAGATGATTATGGCTGTCCAGTTTTGCGCATGGTTGGCTTGGTTCCCATTTCTCTTCAATATTGTATTGTAAGTTCAGCGCTATATTTGGTAGAACCGCTTGGCTAACTTGCTGTTCATGAAGATTTCTAAGTAGGCTTTGTAAGCTACACATACTCCTCATGTTATTTTCCATTACTGACCACACCAATGTAGATGAATTTCAAACTCTCTCTGAGAAAATGGGTCCACCCTCGACCAAATTTTATAACGGCCTTCGACAGCAGTCAATTCGACATGCTACCCTGGCAATGCTAGTCTTCTCAATGGTGGCACTTGTCACTAACCTTTGTCTGCCTTATCTCATCATCGATGCGGATTCTTCATCTAACTCAGAATTAGAGTGGCAGAAGGAACGGCGATCTACAGGTGCAAAATCTGGCATTTTTGTTGTATTGCGAGAAAAATTTGTGAACCGCCTAACACTTCCCCGAGTGTGGATGATATCACATATTATCATGGCTTTCGCGCTGTTTGGAGTGACTTTTGGAGGAGACGGTTTCATGACAAGTGTATTATTTGTCTCACTGTTGGGCTTTTCTTGGACACTTACCCAATGGGCCCCTTTTGCCATGATTGCCGCCGAGATAGCTTCTTCTTCTATACCAGGCTTAAAAAGCCTGGAAACAGACACAGAGGATCAATCCGCTAGTCCAGAGAGTGTAGCCGACCTGAGGCCGAGGGCCGGCATAACGATGGCTATACACAACATTGCCATTGCGACACCACAGATGCTGTCAGCTATAGTGGGAGCTCTAATCTATTGGTTATGTAGACAATCACATACTGGGGAAACTGATGCCATGAGATGGGTGTTGAGAACGGGAATCGTGGCTGGATTATGTGCTGCTTGGTGTGCAAGGAAATTATGATTGAGGTTGCTTTTGAGTTTGACCTTGATAATTCTAAGAATCCTCAAGCTATTCTCTGGTGGACTAGCTTATCCAAAGGTAGTCTGTGTAAAAATATCTAAACAACTACCACCACTACACAGACTTCTGGAATTTCAATCCCGACTTGAATATTGCTTACTTGCATGCCCTTGGATATACACAAAATAATTAGACTCTACATAGATGTTCAAAACAAGTTGTATCAAAAGCTTATCAAAAAAAGGAACACCAAGGTATAACATGAGATGTAATCCAATGAATAGAAATTACCCATATGAATAAGCCCCTCATAAAGTCTTGAACTAGAATTAGAAATTATATGAGCATGAATCGTATGAATACCATCCATAGTATTCTCCAAACAGGGAAATAATGATCAAATTTCTCCTTGGCACCTAGCAGACGTAATATTGAAGCAAGTCATCATATTAAATTAGAGGGGAGATTCACGTCCTACATGTCCCGATTCTGAATGTCCGATTTTGTACGGACTTCACTGGACCCGTTTTTCCAACACTTCTACGGCTACACAACTTGTATAGCAATGCGAACTTCTATTTTTCTACTCTCTGTATCACTACAGGGACTTGTTCTACACTCTATGTTGAATACTACATTTCCATCCAATCTTGTCACCTGTGATCCTTGAGCTCAATCGATTCGGAGCACCAATATCGCCGTTTTTTACAACCTTTTGAAATATTGTAAACCATTTTCAAGAATTTCTAGTGTGCGTCGAACACAGCCGCTTGTCACTTCAAAGCATGGCTCGTTTCGAAGATGTAGTGTTAAAACTCAGAAGATGTATGGAAAGTCTACTTCCGCACAAACTTATAGGATGTAAATCTGACTTATCATCTAATAGGGGCATTCCCTTCCGAGGAGAATAATGAAAGCGATGAAAAACTGCTCGCTAGCACCACGTCATCATCTGTGGCATCAATAGATGAAGAAAGTTCTTCTTCATCTGAAAAAGAGACAAGATCTCAAACTCATCATAGAATCTTTTTTATCTCCAGTATCCTCGCCATAGTCGTCCTAGGAGCCGTGACTCTCACTACTCTTCTCGTAGATAGCAACAGTGGAGTTGTACCAAACACTCCCCCGCCGCCTTCTCAAGGCGGCTCCCAAGTGGTCGCCCACTGCGGTATCTCAGCGCAAGAAGCTGTGGAACGCGGCTGCCTGTGGGACATCATGTCATTCGGCTGGATCCACCCTCTTTGTTTCGACAAAGAAGAATCTGATCGTTGGGCGGCAAAGTACGGACCATTCGACTGGTACGTTGATGACGGACAGGCAGTAGATGAAAAGGAACAACCTGTCAATGGAACCCTGACGCAGCCGTTGAGTTTGGATGAGATTCCTTTCGCACAATCAGTCTGGACAACTCAAGGGTACCACATTATGCATTGTTTGTATCTATTAAAGATGGTTCATGTGGCGGCATTAAACAGTGATCCGGTAAGCAATGAGGCTGTGAATCTAGGGCACACGGATCATTGTGTGGGGTTGATTGGGAATACTGATCTGATTGAGTACGATGCAATCACCACACCAGTGCGGCTGCTTTTTGTACAATGTGTTACCCTTCAATAACGAGGAATATAAAATCAGCTGGAAAGTAGATGTATTTAAGACATTTTTACTTCCTAGAGGAGTGAGGAGACTACCTAGATAACATCAGCAATGGGATCAATTTAAAGTTGTTAGGAATCGTTGTTCATCAACCTTTGATTACTCAAAATACGCAAAAACTAATAAGAATACTTCAGAAACCAAAATATTGAGGAATAATTAGATTATAGATGCCTTTCACAAATGAGTAACTTTAGGAAATAGTTAAAGATAGGAAAGTAGAGAACAAGAAGGTTCAATCATGCTGGGTTTGCGGAACGTACAAGGTACAATTATTGTACATATATTCATTAATACTTCTTAATTCAATAAGTCATCTGCTAGCAATGCTAGCAAAGCTGAGTGCAAGCTTTTAAACTCTTGCAAGAGCTTAGCAAGATCTATTTATATTTCTACAGTCATCATCCCTTCAAAGGCACCTAACAGGGCAAACCCAATCCATACAACGTTTGCTTCGTCGCGACCGATTAATCAATGCTTTATTTTACCCCATTTTGTTGCGCCCCGTTACTATTCCCTTGCCCTCGATTTTGGTTCACGATGGCTTGCGAGTGCTGCTGTTGTGCTGCCTGTTGTTGTGCCTGCTGAGTAATTAGTCTCTGCTGATGATGATTACTCAACATTTGAGCATACATCTGCGGACTAGCATTCTCGATGCCGATTGGCGGTGGTCGCTGTCCTCCTTGACCATTCATTCCGATGCTGTTGTTACCGGCCGCTGCGTTCATAGCGCTGGTTGCTATGCCACTTGGAGGTTGGACCAAGCCTCGCTGCTGCAAATGCCTGTTGTTAGCATATGCAGCTATATTTTCACCCACCAATTTGTGGATTTCGTTTGGAGACGCATTGGGATTAGCTTTTTTAACGTTTTGTGCTATTTCACTGAACGGGACATTTGGAGGCAGGCCACCATTAGGAAGTCCAGAGGGTGGCAGGTCTAGCCGAGGGGAGCCTGCTTGAGCTGGAGAAGGCGCTGAAATACCAGGAGAACCAGCCATACCATTGATATGGTTGTTATTATAGGAGTTCATGTTATTGGGCATAAATCCAGGCTGCGTAGGCATGCCATTCATTCGAGGAGGGGAATTCTGCGCCTGTCCTGGATGCGGGCTATTCTGCTGCTGCGCCATGCTTTGCATGTGTTGTTGTTGCCTTTGTTGCAAAGCAGCACGACGAGCGCCATCTGCAAGCTCAGGTGTTAGAGCAGGATTCAATGGCAAGCCTCCCTGCATTTGAGCTTGCGGAACACCATTAGACATTGCTTGTGGAATCCGAAGATTGTTGGGCATTGGCCCAACTCCAGCCATGTGAGGGGGCAAAGGACGTGGTCTATTCTGTCCAGGAACAGCGAGATGCCCGTTTCCATTGGGTTGTCCAATCGGAGGAACGAGACCGTTCGGAAGAGCTGGACCACGTTGTTGGGGCAAGCCATTGGGGTGAGCCTGCTGCTGCTGAAGTGCGTTTCTTTGACGAGCTTGTGCTTCCTATTACGATGTCAATACGTTTACATAATTTGGGGTAAAATCTTGTGACTACTTACTCTTCTAACCTGTTCCTGTCGTAGCTGGAAGGCAGCCATGCTTTTCTTGTATTGCTCTTCTCGGTCATGTTTCAAACGACTAAATTCTTGAGGAGTCTTGATAGGTGTCCATGTTTGAGGTTGTTCAGCTGGCTTTCTTGCTGCGGCCTGTGCGGCAGTCAATTGCTGCTTTTGAGCGGAGTTCTCGCGTTTCTTCGCCAATCTTCTCATTGCATCGATTAAGCTTAAATGTTTCTGGTTTCTCCGTTTCTCCACACGTTGGGTGGTGGTAGTTCGCTTTCGAGGTGGGATTGGTTGACCATTCACGATGGGTTGCCGGGCAGCTTCAGCAGCCATAACCTGTAGATTTCGCTGGGCTGCCTCCATTCTATTGTTATAGGCCTTAAAGTATGCGGTCTTTTGCATTTCTGCGGGTAGCCCTTCTAAAGCTATCCATCGTTCAAAACATTCCCAAGGCGTACGTCTCTCAGCACCTGATGAAAATAGCGATCGGCTTGATAACATGTTGGAAATAAGCGACCAATTGTAAGCATACTCTCGTACATGTCTTTTTAACTCGTCGTCCTCGGCACAAGTCCACTGTGAGCATGAGCGATTCTCAAAGAAGCTTTGTACTGGCATGGGAAATTCTGAAGGTGGCCGGAATTGGTGTCCAGCATGAATGCGATCGCGGATATGCTTGTTGGCGGGGTCAAATAAACCAATATTGGTTTGTTCGGGTGGTAAAAGAGACTTCTCACGCCTAGATTCGTCCATTTCGGCATCTTCATCTTCACTGTCTTCTTCATACTCAAATCGGCTCCTCTTCCGCGAGGGGCCTTGAAACTTCAATTCCATTCTACCCTCTACGTACTTACTGATACCGACCGCAGGTCGTCTCCAGAAGCGATCGGGATCAACTTCAGAGGTAGGCAAGTCATTGCAAGGAACACTCAATGGCGCACCATATAAGGGCAATTCCTCTAATATTTTATCAGTTGCAGGGGATCTACTCAATCCAAAAACAACATCGTCATCCTGAAGACCAAAGATCGCAGTAGGGCTGACAGTATCTATGAGACTGAGGCGAAGTTCATCAACATCGTCCATTGGAGAATCAAATTCTGCAGAGGCGATCAGTTCGGGAGTAGAGTGCGAAAGAGATTTACTAGTCTCATCATCCATTTCAACATCTTTGGAGGCATGAGCCAGGACTAATGCTGGGCGAGTAGCATTTACTTGTAGGATTTTTCGTTCTTCAATGCTAGCTTCGAACCACTCGGCACAAGCATATGCTAAGTTCTTAGCCACTGCCATTTTCCACTTTCGTTCTTCACGAAAATCTGTTCGCATCCATTTCGCTTCTTGAAGTAGGACGTCCCAATGTGTAGTTGGCCGAATGGGTTCTTCGGATCGCTTAGGTTGGCGTAGAGACCATTTAGAAGTGTTCTGGAGCCCATATATGCGTTTCAGAATCCTTGTAGTTTGATTCTCAGTTATAGGAACAAAAGCATTCGACGTCGTGATAGTTTTGTGAGCGGTTTGTAGTAGTCCATCTAATGGCGGATAGCCTGTTTTTTGTGTGTTGTGGCTATTGAGATACAAACACGCAAAGTAATCGTCATAAGGAGATGTTGCATTTGCTGCATGTGAATTGGCGCCCTTAGGCATTAAAGCAGTATCGTTGACTCTGGGACCAGAAGTAGGCTTTTTAGCAAACACAACCGTTGAAAGTCTGCTTTGATTCTTCTCCTTTGATTTCTGGAGCAGGCTGCGAGTGGACCCCGGCGTACTTCCTCTCGAAGGAGAGTTAGCGGCTGATCCGGTATCTGGCTTGCTAGTAGGACTTCTTGCCGAAGTAGGAGAGGTGTTCGGCGCTGGCGTTTCGCCTAGGATCTCAGATACAGATTTATGTCTGATTGCCCCTGAAGCGACTCTTGTCGTCATACGCTCAATTGGCGCTTGAACAGGAGCGAGTGTTGACGACGGTGTTTTGCGTGTTGTAGGAGTAGATGTTGCAGATGGTGGCGTCTTAGCATCAGAGGGCAGCTGCATTGGGGTCTCTTCGATAGAAGTCGGTTCTTTTGCATTCGTGACAGGACCACTATCTAGCGTAGTTTGACTTCCAAATGAATCCTTGACAGTAGCCACATCCAAATCCATAGCGTCGACTGGAGTTTGTCCTTCGCCCTCAGAATCCGGTACTTCGTTTGCTTTGGAGGTCGAACGAACCTTTTCGCTTCGCACTGTTCCATCTGGCAGCGAAACATTTGCGTCGTCGCCGGTTCTTTCCACGGCAATTTTCTTTTCTACACTTTTATCTTCCTGTGCCAGTGGTTTAGAATCTTCAACACCCTGCGAACTCGAAGCTTCAGAATCTGCTATCTCAGCAACCGCAGCAATTGTTGAGCCGGCAGCGGCTTGGTCCTCCATACGAAGTTGAGCATCAGCTGACATTGAATTACTACCCAGTGCCTCAGTACCGGAGAGTTCATTTTGAGTCTTGTGTCTGCTGTTTTGTTCATCTTCCTGAGCAATATCCTCGCGATTGGACTTTGCCTCTGTTAAAGTTTTGAGATCGATCTCATTATCTGGGTTCTCAGCTTCTTCGTACCGAGAATTATCATTCTCGGGACTTGTATCTGCAGAAACATCGTGCCGGGCAGGAGTTGTGGTTGAATGTGCATCTATTGTCGAACTTGGAGAGGAAGGTAAATCCACTGCAATCCTAAGTGAATTTGTAATTGAATGTCTGCCTCTATCCCCTGTGTGCTCGCGTGCCTTCTCAATCTCCTCTATTCGGGCTTCTTGAACTTCTTTCGGTGGTAAATGAGCAGTTGCAGCATGATGATTCTCATCATTCGCGCCGAAGATAACTGGCTCTTGCAGGTTCGCAACGTCCTCAGCAGATGGAGGCACTGCTTTCCTTGGATCCACTCCAGGGCTTCCAGGGGGGCTTTCCACTACTCTCTTAATACGGTCGACTTCGAAATTTCTACTGGATAAATCATGCTCTTGATCTTGCTTTTGCGCCGCAGTCGCAGGATGACTAGCTATTTCATGTACCTCCTCCACCGATGAAATATTGGCTGCAGAAGACTCGGTCGGTGAATCTGTCTGCAAGCTCTTCGAGGGAGATCTGCGTATAGAAACTCCAGTCGCCCCTGGTGTTGTTCTAACGTCATCTCCATTTCTCTCAATATTCCGTTCTTCGTTACTATTTTCAATTGGAGTAGTCCCACGGCTCTCTCGTGGTATTACACCATCGCTCTTGAAATAGTGTTCTATTTTATGAGATGCATCTTTAATCGAAAGCTCCTTGCCCGCTAGGCGAGTTGCTGATTTTTGTTTCAAGGAATCGGATCGAAGTTGTCGTCGGGTGGGTAGATTTGATTCATTGAAGGGTCGATCTCTATAAATGATGTCAGTAAAATCTACAGAAATTGTAGAGTTGTTTCAATAAGTTTAAATTTTGTGCATGATAGAATTATAGTACATACTGTAAGATATCACAAGCCTCGAGAAATTGTGCCTCTGCGGAATTGGTTGGTGGAGCATTGGAGTCTATCCCAAGGATTACAGGTATAGGGCCCTCATTGTCGCAAACTGCGAACAACTCGCGAAGCTTCCTCTTTCTCGACGAATTAATTCGACTACCACGGTTAGTATCATAAAATTAATATCAAACGATGCAGAAAACGATGCGACATCAATTGACAATATTCAAATAATTAAATTACCTTGCTTCATCTTGCTTTGATCGTAAAAGGCGATTGCGAATGGGCGCTCCAACCTCGCTCATAATATCGCGACCGCGACATCCGTTTTTTAAAAAACGGATATAGTCCCGATCTTAATGGAAGATTCTGAGATGCTTCAAATAGTTGATTAAATGAAAACTGGTGGTTGTGAATTGATAGTAGATGGGTGTTCAAAATTGCTATATCACTGTGTTCAAAAATTGCATGGGAAGGACAATCAAACATTAGGCAATCCGTGATTTTGGGCATTTTAAGCGATTCCTCAAAAGAAGCGTCATAGCCTATAAAGCATATTTTCTTTCTCCATTAAGTTTACAAGTTTTCTTTTTGAGTTTCGAGTTATGATCAAGTCTTTCGTTCTGGTATTATTGGGGGAAGCTGTTAGATTTTTTAAAGTTATATGTTCAGGTGTTAACAAAATGTTTCGTGGATATCTTTGTGTTGCATCGTAACCGAGGTGAGGTGAGGGTCTTGAGAATGTGAAGTCAGCCATATAAAATAAATTTGGATTTTATGGAGCAGTTAGTTAATGAATGTAACAACAATATGAATACATATATAGGTATGGCTAAATTCTCAAATTGATTTAGTGACCAATCGACATGAGTGAATAGGAGGGATTGAAGTCAACACCTACCTAGATAATCAAGAACCACTATCATTGGAACAAGGATCATTTGGTATTACTAATAAATAAGCATTTGGAATTTCCTTCTTCCTTACATATGTGTTGTTGCGGATGTCGTTTTTTCCACTCCTCCTTAACGCCTGCTATCCCAAAACTTATCATGCCGAAAATCATCGCTGGGTGTTACCTATCAGGTACTGTATATCTTTCCTTCTTCGAAAACTAAACACCGAATCAAGCTAAGGGCCATAGTTCTTTCTTCATCAAGTACTCTTGTTGGCATTCTGTTTTGAGAAGCCAAATGCTGAATTTTTTCCCTTCTGTTTCCAAACTCAAATACTGGATCTTGTTCGAAATAGTAGCTCTTTTCCTCATCACTGCAATTTTAGCAGCAGCTTAATCGAAATCAATTTACAGCCTTGTGCTGCAAATCGAGTTGAACTAGATCATTGTTCCAATGCTCCTTGATATTTCCAAATAACAAACGTTACTCAGTATTCCTTGAGTACATAAAACAATGTTCTCTTCTCGAATGAAGACACTGTGAAAAGGTAGGAAAGAGCCGAAAGTTCATTTCATAATGCTTGCCAACTGTTTTCCAATCTTTACATATCCAGGTATTGACCAAAGAAAGTATTGGTTGGTTGTATTATCGCAATTGTCTTGCAGCTTGCACATGTCCCATTGACTTCCTTCTCGATTGTTCGCTCAAAAACGAGGTCTTTCTTCTGTCGCTGTTGAGCGCTAGCCTTCGTCCAATATTTCCAAAACAAACACAGCTACAAAATAGAACACTAGCAATCCATATTCCAGCCTCAAGGTTGCCCCTTGTAACTAGTTTCTCGGATTCAGCCTCTGAGTAACCAACCGGCTGATGAGATGCAGTATTGTTCTTCATGGAAGCGGCCGGACTGGGCATCAAGTCTGAGTTCGAAGCTAGGAGAAGTACACTTCCAGTAGCCCCAACGGCGGCTGAAAATGCGAGTCCAGGTTTGGAGCGGTCAATAAGATACCACAAGACTGGGTTCACAAGGGCAAGGGTTAAGGAAGCTTGCATATCGGATGCCCAAGGTAGTTTGCGCTTGGAAATTGGTTAGTGGAATTGAGCACAAAAACTGAAAATAGGACGTACAATAGCAAAAGCAATTCCCACAAAAGCGCCCACGCTTCTGACTGCTAGTATCCAGTCTCCTCCAAGGATACCCTGCGAATTGCTGGCATCGATTGCTTCTTCCGAAGGAGTACCAGTAGAGGATTCAAAGGGTAATTGCACTCTCTCCTCCCAGAATTTGTCGAACAGTGGTAATAAACTTCCTAATCCTACCCCAGCTATGCCCCAAAATAAAAGATATTTCCAATCGTGGCTAGGTTTTATGATTGTCTCGACTTGAAGTGGTGCTAGATGTCGGTCATCATGTAGATGCCTGACAAGTAAACCGTATAACAGTCCTAAACCAAACAATAGCACAGACCGGAAAACCCGGGAAAATATAGTAGCCGATTTTGAGGTAGGAGCGTCGGCAAAAGATTGTCTTCGATAGACTGGAGGGCTGCGTGCTCGTTGAGGACTTTCAGCGCCTGTTCCCCAAGGTGTGGATGGCGTCTCGGGTTCAAAGTCACCATGACCAGTCGCCTCATATATTCCTCCCAGAGTAGATGACGTTAAATCGAGAACGGAATGAGTGCGGCTTGGTGCTTCAATGAACTCGGATGAAGGGGTAAAAGAAGGACTTGGAGTTTGGAGGGTAAGAGAATGTGTCTCGAAAGGCCGACGTGGCTTGGGGCGATAGATATGGGGGGCAGCCATTGGGATTTTGTTTTCGTAATAATACTGAGGCGGGTAGCAGTCGAAAATACAATCTTCCCAAGATCTATCGGGTGTAATGAGTAGCAGCTTATGTGGAGGAGCTGCTTTCAGTTAACAAGATGTAATATATACATATTAATCGGTGGCCTGATGTCTATCTTCGTGTACAACATTGACTGAAGTCTGATTGACATGTCTTTTGAAGATGCGAAGGGCAATTACCAGGTTTGGGAGAGTTACCTGTCGATGTGTTACGAGAACCTCAAATGTGCATTACTTGGTATACCCCAATCAAGCTTCTCAGGGTCAACAATTGATAAAGAAGAGATATAGATAAATGAGATGTATGAAGGGGACTTTCGAAGTACTAGGTGGGCAATAGAGAAGATATGTATGTTTTGTGATGAAGAAGTTAGGAGGAGGGTTATGCAGCAAAGTCATAGGTAGAGATTCATTTCGGTAACTCATTAATATTTCACATGTCTAAGATGAAATATTTGCCAAGAAATAGGTCGGAGGTCGGCTGGAGGCACGGGACTTAGTTTTAGGTTGATCTACTGGACTAAACTTTATCTGGGGTAAATTCCTTGCATCAGGACACAAGTGATTCGATTTGTTTTAATAATTCAAGCGTTTATTATAGGCTCGAGTGTCATGATGAGTGGTTGCCCATTGTCGTACAACGAAGTTCCCCTCATTGGAATGGGTCGTTCAAATTCATTCATTCATCACCACCACTCAATGGCACATTTTCGATTGGGAAAATGATAAGGTATGGAATTTAAATATCTTCTCGTAACCTATAATGCTGAGAGGAGAAAGTTAGGTAGTGATGATGATGTCACTGATAGCGGTTAGAAGCCTCAGGTTTTTTTCTTCCCTTCAACGTGCATATGGTTTCAAGTGAGACGGCAGGAACTTGACGCTCTGTCGCCTCTTTGATCGGGTCCCTCTAGAACACTGAGATTGTTTTTGACTTCTTGCTACATTTCCAGTGTTCGCAGTAAGTGAGCTGAGACATGTACTTTCGAGATTGTCTTTTGATATAAAACCCTCTTCTATAGCTTTCACAAACTCACGACTTGAACCAAAATCTTTTGTCATTACTACGATGTGCACGTGGATGTATATTAAACAATGGGCTGGATCGATCGACATCAAAAATGGGTTTGATTGCTAGATACCCAGCACGCAATAAAATTTGTGGCTCCGACAGGACGGAAAGATCAGAACAGCAAAGGCACATAATCTCTCATCTTTTTTCAGCATTCGATACCAAATCTGATAATCATTATTTGAATTTATATTTGTATACCTATCACATAGATATGTTCAAAAGCTTTCGACTTGTTATTGAACCCCGAATTTTCTAAAGATTAAGATGTATGTTGAATTTATTGTTCAAAATCAAAATGTCTGTGTTTCAATGTCTGTGTTTCAATGTATGTTTTATGTGAGCGATTGAATACACGGATTTACATCTCTCTGTGGAGGCTGGCTAGCAAGAAACATAGTCATAGCGGCAAATGCTTTTCTCCATTATTGAGATTCTGTGGCACAGGACCGATATATAAAATAACTATTATTGGCATGCAGTATCCAATATCTTTGTCGAGAAACAAGTCAGCAAGAAACTCAAGAATAGACTTGGTAAAAGAATTTCGCAGTCTTCCATCTAAAGCTCTCGGTAGATTGTTGTATGTTGTAGGTTTTAGATACGCAGTGAAATCTGTTGGGGCTGAAAGAAGATGCGATTATAGAGTTTGGATTCTATTATGAATTAGGCACATTTGAGCATTCGCCTGACATATTGAAAAGACCTTTACCGATATTTGAAATATGCAATGCCTCTGCGGGTATATAAGGGGGGCAAGAAGGACAGTGATATTAGTAAGATATTTCCAAGAGCACTCACATTGGACAATCAGAGAGTTGTTGTAAAGTTCCAGCAAAACGAACGGCGTAGCACATGAGGATTACTTTGAAATGGTTGGTCGGCCACTAGTATATGAGAGTCAAGGTCAGCCATCATAGAATGAGTATACTTCTATAAGATCTTGATGGGTCATTGCATCGTGCTGAACAGGATTACGTGCTCGGATCTGAGAAGTTGACAGCCATTGTTGCCCGCAGGTTCCCATAATCAAGGTAAAATATGAGTACCATTGAACATTGAACGCAAGACGCTTTATTTGAATTTGAGAAAACATAACCAGTTTATGCGATGCTTCAGGAAGATGTCTGTGGGTATATATGTAAAATAAACTGAACATGAAAGCTTGTGTACCTGGATCGTTGTTCATTGCCCAGCATGTAAAGGTGTAAAGCCAATGAAGTCTAATTGACAATTGCAGATAGCCATCTGTAAGCAAAACACCTTTAGTTACCAAACACTTATTAGCTATCAAAACTAGAAAAAGCGAGAAAGCAATTTGCCCATGCTTGATACAATTTCATGTTGCCCTTTCACTCCTTAATTATCATTGGATACGGGTGAACTTTCACACGATCGAATTGGAGAGACTTTGCTTGTTGTTTGATTATGGTTTGCATGGGTTGCAACTTCTAGTATATGCATTGGAGCTCAACAGGCTGAAGGACCCATGGGCATCACCGAGAGTTCGAAGTAACGTCGAGCGCTTGGGACGCATGTGTTTTTTCGTTTCTTTCAAAATGTCGAGGAGTAATGATGGCGGAAGTACTATGAGCATTCATTGTCAGGTGACTGCTAGTCTGTTAAAGCAGCCTGCTTCTTTCTAAAGGCGGCTTGCAAAATGCAGTCCCCATGTGGTAAATCCCTGCAATAATTTTAACTCTCAAAAGTTCCCAAGATCTTTTTTCTTGAAAGCTGACTTCTCATCAACCTAACAAAAAATCAACTCAAATCCCAAAATGGCAAAAAGAAAGAGAAATACTACTGATTCGGCGCCTGCTGTCGCAGCACCATCAGTACCAACGAAGAAATTGAAGCAAACTGCAACACCGAAGGCCAATTCCTCCAAGCCTACTACTATTCAAATCATTACTGGATCTTACGACCGAGTCCTTCATGGTATCACCACAACAATTCGCTCTGACGATGACGTCCAATTCGCAGATACCTTTCTCTTTAATGCGCATACCTCTGCTATTCGAACTTTAGCACTCTCTCCTCCCTCTGCTCCAGTCCCCAAACAATCACAAAAGATCATTCTCGCAACCGGCAGTACTGACGAGCGCATAAATCTTTATCACATCTCCGCACACCCTCCATCCAAGATATCAGTTCCTGTAATTCCCTCCCTTACAGCCAAGGCCGTTGTGGAAAATCCACAAAATCGCGAACTTGGCTCGCTACTTCATCATGCTTCCTCAATCACCGCCCTTTATTTTCCCACTCGAAGTAAGCTGATGAGCTCTGCGGAAGATTCAACAATTGCTGTTACGAGGACAAGAGATTGGAGTCTATTGAGTACTATTAAGGCGCCGATACCGAAAGCTGTGGGTAGACCCAGTGGTGATACAGCTCCGCTTGGGGGACAACCAAGTGGAGTTAACGATTTCGCCGTACATCCAAGTATGAAACTCATGCTCAGTGTTGGAAAGGGAGAAAAGTCTATGAGGTTGTGGAATTTGGTCACAGGAAAGAAGGCGGGTGTGTTGAATTTCGAGAGAGATATGTTGGTCGAAGTCGGGGAAGGGAGATTCAGTAGTGGAGAGGGAAGGAGAGTCGCATGGGGTAATACGAAAGAGGGCGGAGAGGAATTCTGCGTCGGATTCGAGAAAGGAATATTGGTTTTCGGAATGGACTGTAAGGTTAGGTGCAAGATCGTACCAACACCAAGGTCCAAAATCCATCAACTGTCTTACGTGCAAGTGGGAGACGACGAAGATTCTCAAGTCTTGGCTGTCTCCACGGAGGATGGAAGAATCTTGTTCTATTCTACAAATATTGGAGACTTAGAAAGTGCAAAAGCTGCCGAAGGCAAAACACAGCCAATACCCGCCGCTAAGCTATTCGCACAACTTGGTGGTAAAGATAGCGGAGTGACTGGACGTATCAAGGATTTTGCCGTCTTGAACATTGGAGAAGGTTCTTCCAGAGACATTCTGATTGTGGCAGCAAGCAGTGATGGCGCTGTCAGACTATACAAATTATCTGCAGCCAAGGATTTGGCGCAAGTTGGAGAGAAAGTAAACCAGGTCGGAAAACTAATTGGTACATACGAGACCGGAAATCGCGTTACATGTTTGAAAGCATTTGTTATGTTACCAACTCCCGAGGGGGCAGAAGATGAAGAAATTGAGATAAATGAGGACGACGACGAGGAGAGCGCGGACAGTAGTAGTGATGATAGCGAATAAGATACCCTCTGATGAAGGATTTCCATCGATTTTGAGTTTTGTTGCATAATGCTGAGTCTTATTTGTGGTTGAGTAATGTGAGAATTTTTACAAGTGTGAAGGAAAGCAGCTTTGTCATTTGAGCCTCTGGTTTATGATAGGCATATGACAAGTAGAACACGTCCGTCAAAATCCAAGATAAAATCTAGTAAGATTGATCATACATTGCTATTCTTAATCGTCATAATGTTGAAGGAAGAGTAACTTCTTTAAGAAAATGGCGTCTGGTTGCATTTCAATATAGGAGAAATAGTTTCTGAAATTCCATGCAGCCAGATATCATTCCCAGTAGGTATTCGATTCTTGTCATTCAGACTCGCTCAGCTGTAAGGCTACTCCGTTCATCATGCACATCTACTTGGTATTGTCACCGCTTTGAATTCTCATTGTGTATCGATTTCGAAAGATTTCCTTGATCTAATCAAGGCGAGTTTCCGTCAGGATCCTTCGCATTTATATCTATGATATTTTGACTACTAGGTGTACACATAAGCTTTAGAGCTGTACCATGACTATATGTGAGAATAGCTCGTCATAGGGTAATAGTTTTTCTTTATACAGTATTAGAGAATACCTAGGTACTCATACTTTTCTCTACTTCGTAGAGCAGTATAAATACTGCGGGCGTGTATTAATCAAATACGTTCTCTCCCTTCAAAAGTTGTCTAATACAATATTTCATGGCCTTTCAGGATCTCGGGCATTTGTGTATCGAGTCTTGAATAGCTAGCAATTCAATCATGTGGTAAGGTATTGGATATTTCATCTTCTGGCTAGAATGGGTGGGTAACTATTCTTTTTATTAACGGCAGCTGGTAACAGTATCATGTACATATGACATCCGAATTTGTAGATTCGAAAGCTATAGATAGACGACATGTGAGCGCAATGAGCAATAAGTCGGATCTTGCCGGTGTTTTTGGTGATGAGTGGTTTCAACATTCCTTCACTAAAAAGCTAGACGACTGTTGGGAAGTAGTCAGAAGTGTTACTTTTGGATGTGTTCATATGTACAAGTGTTTCAAAGCAAATCGGTCCTGCTAGCTTTCTCTGTAATGGTATCGCATCTGTATGGTTTTGTATATTACAATTGGCCAGTTTGATTTCTTCGTGCCAGACCAGAATTCAATCTTCACAGCTAAATGGATAGTTAAGTGCCCGATGTATAGACTTAAACTGGTTCTCTAAAAGTCGCATATAGTATTGATCTCAATCAGACTATGTGTGTAAGTCAAAAGCCCCAGAGCCCTAACCTTCTTCCTCCCGCTATGTGCCGTTCTTAAATTGGTACTATACTCAAATTTTACTTATTATTCAACAAACTGTCAGAACTCCTAAGTTGAACGCATTCGTCTCCTTCTTTAGAGGAAAGTAGACATAGGGTGACGGCGGGTGAGTTGAGTATTCAATATGTCTCTGGATAATGAGCAAATGATTCTGCTGTTACCTGAAGTATAAATTGGACATTCAAGTTTAGCTTGTGTTCTGGGGGTTGCGATAGCTATAGTGTGATAATATCTGTATCCAAGAACCATCTAGTCATCGTGGAGATATAGTTTAATAGCAAGAGAAACGAGGGACTATTTTTTTTTGGCTTTGATAACACACGAGATGTGTAGAAACACGCTCGAATATGATCTTCCAAATCAATTTGGACCATGCTTCTTCGCTCTCATCACCCATCTTTGCCATACTAAGGAGCCGGGCAAGCACAGCTGTCAATGCAAATCGAGGTAATACATCTCAGACTACAAGTATCGAAACAATATCAGATGCTTCGCATGAGAACGTCGATGCTATATGAGTGATAACTACAGTTGAGTTTCCAACTTGGATAGCAAATCTGCTGCTCGACCTACCCTTGAGATAGCTTGAGATCTTAAACTCCACACTGGTCATACTCTTGGAGTGGGCAGAAACTGTGCTTCTAGATCGAAGCTTCAAAGTACAAGTCAAGTTCCTGACATCAGACCTATTGTCTTATTCACAGGAGAATGTTGAAAGGATATTGAGGCGCGGGAAGTGGAAATGTATCTATTACGAACAATGTATTCACGGAACTGATATCCGGTTTCTGAGCCAGCCATTGCCAATTCTAGCAACTCCAGAAGCCAAATTAACAAAAAGGAGGAATAATATGATGATACGCAAACAATTTACCTCCATAGCGAGCTTGATTGCAGATGAGACATACTTTTGTCAGCTTTTAAACAATCTGCCTACACTTTACCCCCAGGATGTGAAGCAGCTCTAAAATGAACTGTTTTCACCATTGATGTGGTCAGTATTTCACGGATGATTTGACAGCAATCAAGCCGACAGACAAATCCGGATAAGTTATTGCGCTGGATTTCATGGATGCCCAGGCTAGAAATAAACAAGCTTTCTGCAACATTGTGTGTGGATAACTGCAAGTAAAAGAGAGAAAAATGATTCCCATGTTCAATGTGTTGACAAGAAATCCCGCTGACGACACAAATCAGGGGACATACGGTGAGGTTGATACCATTTCACCACTGGAAAGATGGTTACCTTGCATGAGAGATGATTATAAGTCGGGGTCAGGCTGACCCCGATTCTGATTGAATGCCAGATGCCCCAGTTTATCAAATTGCGGAGATCCCATTTTCTTGAAGATTCAAATCAAAGTGGAGCATCGATAGTCTGCTATTTGAATTGAAATAGAGAACTTTACCGAAACATTAGAGCTCCCCTCCCCTTCTCTTTAAAGTATCCCCACAGTCTCAGTTGACCATACCAGCCATCATATGTTGCTGTGGAACAACAGCCTCTAACTCTCTAACCGCTTGCCTAACATTATCGCCATAATCGACTGGGGGACCAGCGCTTCCCATCATCATTACCATTCGACCGGTTGTGTCAGCGACAATCATGTTTAGCATCATGGTTCGTGCACAAACTTCTTGAAATACCTTCAATGCAGCAGTCTCACCTGTGCCTATTGTGAGCGTCAGTGGAATGGTAACACTCGAGGAACATTTGGCCACGAAAGTATCTCAACAATCCAAGGCTTAACGATTACTTCGATTACTCAATGGGGTTTAGAAATTGAAAGCCTCTAGATATGATATATCAAATGTCTGGCTACGATCTGGACTATTGTAGCCCCTATACAATCCGAAAAACAGGGGGGGGAAATAAAAATACCTGGTGGTCCTGGGCGAAATTGATCAGCATGTTGGAGAGGACGTCCATTTAGAATATTATCGTATTCGAGAAGCATGTAATCACCACGCTTCACAAAATCCCAGAGAAAGAAGAGACTTGGGTTTGGGTTGTGCGAGCTCTAGAGGGGATGTGCTTCTAATGCTCTATGCATGGGTTAGCATTGGCAAAAGAACGTTCGGGAAGGATGGATATACTCTATGATTTTCTCCAAATGGATCTTAATGTCATCTCGGAGTTGAGCTGGAATGAATGCCATGATGGACCTTCTCTTTTTCTTGCTAAGCTTTTGAGGTTTTCAAGTGGGAGAAGAGAATGTATCATTGGAATGACGAATGTAGCTCCCTATTTGTGGTTGTGAAGTAGGTAATATGATTGACTTCCTTGTTTGGTTATTTGGATATTTTCATGTTTGCATGTTTCCAAAGAGATGCAAAGATCGACAATAAACCTTATAAGTTAAGGATTGACGTGCACGTGTTAATCAGTGAATCAAATGCGTACACTTAGAACTTCATATATGCATGGTGAATACCAGAGTGAACACTCTATGCCCAATTATATCCGCCAATCTACCTAGGTCGGTAGGTGTACTCCAGCCCATCAATTGGCATTGAGGTCAGGATGATATTGCACATTGTGAATTTCCCTCTCCATGAAGCCATAGTTGTTTGAAGAATGTGTGGTAGCACGATTCAGTGATCATACAGTATTCAAAACCGTTGATATAGATTATCAACTCATTTGGGTATATAAACACTTGTTACCAACAACATTCCATCAAACTTTTGGAATGAATGAACGATTGGATCAATTTTGGTTGAATTAAGGGTTGTCCTGTCTTCCTACCTACCTGGTACCAACTCACCGGTACGTACCTCCTCAACTCACCATTTCCCCTATTTAAATGAAACATCGGCAGAAGAAGAAAAAACCCCCCGACGATCTGGCCAAAAATGATCCGTGCGCATTATTGATCCTCCAATCAAGACTAGTGCCCCCTCCATTAGCGTATCTCAAACTCAACACGCTAAGGTACCGGTAAACGTAACTTTGTTGTATCTTAGTTGTCACCTTCGTACCTGGTGAAACTCAATTGTAAAAACATTTTCTCTTTCTCTTTTCTTTATACTGGAAGGAAAGTCGAAAGGAAAGATGACTTCCAATCCTCAGAGTACCAATGGCTCTGAGAGCGAATTCGAGTTCATCGAAACCCCAAAAGCTCCCACACCGACCTTTGAAAAGTTCGAGCCATGTGGTGTAAGGACAACAGCTGTAAGTTTATGAAAAAAAATCCTGAATTTCCTCATATCTGTCAACTTGGATTTTGAGTAAACAAGAAGGTCAATTGAATCTGACATATCATGGCAATTAGTACCCAGCTATCAAGAACGCCCCTCTGCCTGCAGATGCTTCTGGCAATGATAGTTTCTCGAACACCCTCCTTTTCTCCCTCATTGGTGGTGTCCCTCTATATTTCTCCTGGAAGGTTGGTGGTGGATTCAAGACCACCATTTTCTTCGGTCTCATCACCACTATCCCCATTCTCCTCGCATTCTGGACAGTCTTCTCCAGCTTCTCTCCACGCAAAAATGAGAAGGCCAAGTACCCAGGACGTCCAGTCGAGCATTATCTTACCTTCAAGAACGAAGCCGATAAAATGAAATACAGCGGAAAGAACAAGATTCCTATGGAAACTTTCCACAACATGTACTTCGATGGAGAAGTTGACTTCAACGGTGACGCCCTCGAGGTTCTCGAGTACCGTCACGACTGGGCAAGCTTCAAATTCACAATTAGTCTTTTCAAATATGTCTTCTTCAACTTCGCACCAGAAGTTATCATGCACACTCGCTCCCAGGGTAAGTGGCAGAAGATCTTCCTTTGTATGAAACTACTAACGATGTCGCAGATGAGGAACAAGTCCGTGATCACTACGACCGGGGTGACGACTTCTATGGCTGGTTCCTTGGTCCACGAATGATCTATACCTCCGGCGTTATCTCTGACATTAACCGTGAAGAAACTTTGGAGGAATTGCAGGATAACAAACTCGCCATTGTCTGTGAAAAGATTGGTCTTAAGCCTGGTGAGAAGATGTTGGACATTGGTTGTGGATGGGGTACCTTGGCCAAATTCGCCAGTGTTAACTTCGGTGCAAAGGCTACTGGTATCACTCTTGGCCGTAACCAAACTGCCTGGGGTAACAATGGACTTCGCAAAGCTGGCATTCCTGAAGAACAAAGTAAGATTTTGTGTATGGATTACCGTGACATTCCAGTTCCTGAGGGAGGTTATGACAAGATTACATGTCTCGAGATGGCTGAGCACGTTGGTATTCGTCACTTGACAAGCTTCTTGAAGCAATGCCACGATATGCTCGAGGACGATGGAGTCATGCTCCTTCAAGTAGCTGGTTTGAGAAAGACTTGGCAATACGAGGATCTCATCTGGGGTCTTTTCATGAACAGATACATCTTCCCTGGTGCTGACGCTTCTACTCCTCTCAATAACTATATCAACTCTCTCGAAAGCGCTGGATTCGAGGTTAAGGGTGTCGATACTATTGGTGTTCACTACTCAGCAACATTGTGGAGATGGTACAGAAACTGGATGGCCAACAAGGAGAAGGTTGTCGCTAAATACGGTAACAGATGGTTTAGAGTACGTCTTCCTCATAATTGCACAAATGGTCGCACATATTGACAATAACAGATTTGGGAATACTTCCTCGCTTCCTCTACTATTATCTCCCGTCAAGGATCTGCCACCTGTTACCAAATTACCTTGGTAAAGAATCTCAACTCTGTCCACCGTATTGAGGGAATTGCAACACAATTCGGATTGTCTGGTGCACTAGCTGCCGCCAAAGCCGATGTTCAAGCATACCGATCCAGGAAAGCGGCAGGTGGTGAAGATGTCGCCAGCGCATAAATGATTGAATGAATGAATGACTATTTTACAATCGGTAAAAGGGTTTGATGAGCCCAATCAAGATATTCAAGTATCTATATATTTATCAATGGGAATACACAGATCTAGATGTGTGACTGTATTCGTGGCTATATGCCAGAAGGGGATGAAGAGCCAGACCTCATGTAGAAAAGCTTCAAGCTTGTGGTGTAATCTAGGTGATGCAAGTACTTGTGTACCTGAATACATGTAGCTTCAATCAATGATTTTCGCACTAAAATGATTAAAAGTGATTCAAATACACAAACATTTCCAATTAGTGACTTCAATTGACATTGAAACATCAATGTTGGATGATGATACGATACACATTTATTCAGCCCCTTTAACATTTTGTCGCAAAATCGGTGAAACTTGGGTTGTATGTATTTGTATATTAGAGGTCGCTAAGCCCAGCCTCTATGGTAACAGATTACCTGAGCTTCGTCATTTCGACCCCCGGACCGTGGTATCTTCTACCAACCTCGAACCCATTCCTTCAAATAAATGTTACAAATCTATCTTTCTTCATACCTATTTCTTTTTTGTTCATACTCATAATGTTTTCGGGTTCGAACTCGTACCTTGGTGGTAACACTGGCCGCCAACCACCACAACAACCGCAACAACAATATGGTGGTTTCCAGCCAAACCAAGGTTTCCAACCACAGCAGACTGGTTTCCAGCCACAACAGACTGGTTTTCAACCTCAACCCACTGGATATGGAAATGCGGCTCCTTTACAACCCAATTTCACAGGTTATCCACTTCAAGCACAGCCTACGGGATATCCTCAGCAATCTCAAGTAGGCTTCCCTGGAGGCCAGCAGCAACAGCAGCAGTTCAACAATGCTCCTCAACAGCAGAACTTCCAAACGGGAGCTCCCCCAATGCCGCAGATCCCGCAGCAATTCCAGCAGCCTCAACAGACGCAACAAGCTCAACCACCCCCTGCACTTCCTGTGCAGCAACCACAAGCGACCGGATTTGCCGCAATGGCAGATTCATTTAAACCTGCTACTGCAGAACCATCGAAGCCAAGAGGACGCAGAGCCTCTAAGGGGGGAGCAAAGATACCTAGTATAAGACTTTCCTTTATCACAGCCCAAGATCAAGCAAAGTTCGAAACTCTTTTCAAGTCCGCTGTTGGGGATGGGCAAACACTTTCTGGAGAAAAATCGAGGGATCTTTTACTACGCTCAAAACTAGATGGGAACTCTCTGTCGCAAATATGGTAAGCATCAAATTATTCAATGGATATAGTATTGTGCTTATGATCATTATAGGACGCTCGCAGACACTACAAGATCTGGACAGCTACATTTTCCCGAATTCGCATTAGCTATGTACCTCTGCAATCTCAAGCTAGTCGGCAAGCAATTACCATCCGTGCTTCCCGATGTCATCAAAAACGAAGTTTCTAGCATGGTGGATATCATAAATTTCGCTATAGATGATGATGCACCAGCGGCAACGAATGCGCCCAGTTTTGATGGCCGACAAAACACCGCAACACCTCCAACTATCCAACAGCCACAACCAATGGCGTCTAACTCCGCACTTCTCACGGCGCAAATGACTGGCTACCCTGGACAGCAGAATAACTTTTCGGGTGGGTTCCAACCGCAGCAAACAGGTTTCCAGGGCGCAATGCAAACTGGCTTTCCTGGACAGCAAGGAGGATTGCAGCCTCAGCCAACCGGGTACAATCAGATGTCAAATCCTCAAGCAACGGGGTATAATGGACCGCGCCCTCCAATGCCTCCTATGCCATCTAACTTCAGTTCTCATTTGTCTCCCGCTCAGACAGGCATGCAAGGCGGAATGATCGCGCCATTGAATAGCCAGCCTACAGGTGTCGATGGCCAATGGGGTTTGGTAAATGCGCCAGCCCCCAATATTGATCTATTACATTCCCGTATGATGCCGCAACAAGGTCGAGAACAAGGCAACTTTACTACAGCCGGTATAACAGGCAATGCCGAAATTCCATGGGGAATTACAAAAGAAGAGAAGACCAGATACGATTCTGTTTTCAAAGCTTGGGATGGGTTTGGTAAAGGATATATTAGCGGTGATGTCGCTATTGAAGTTTTTGGGCAGAGTGGTCTCGAGAAGCCCGACTTGGAGCGCGTATGGACCTTAGCAGATCACGGCAACAAGGGAAAGCTTAATATGGATGAATTTGCGGTTGCTATGCATTTGATTTATCGAAAGCTTAATGGATATCCTCTACCAGCCCAACTACCTCCGGCGCTTATACCCCCTTCCACTCGTAACTTCAATGATTCGATTGGGGCTGTCAAATCTTTACTTCACCAAGAATCCAACTTCCGCAAGAACTCTGGTGCTACCCTTTTGCCACAAAAGACTGGAGTGAGCTACCTCAAAAACCATTCTTTCCGTGGTGATGCTGTTCCAGGTCGCACAGGCCGTAAAGATGCCACAGTATATAAAAACAACGACGATGATGTTGGATACAAATCTAGTGCTCGACGCAGACTCGGAGCCTCTTCTCCACGACCTTCGTCTCCGGGATCAACAACTTCTAACGATGAACTTTCTCTAGAACAACTTAGAAAGAAAATCGCGGAGAGACAAGTGATACTAGATGCAATTGATTTCAAGGCCGAAAATGCTGCAGATGAAGATGATGCCCTTGATCGTAAAGATTGCCGTGAAGCCGAGGATCTGTATCGCCGCATTCGTCGTATTCAAGAGGATATTGATGCGCATCCAGATGCGTCGTTGCGTAACGTTGATTCTGGCGCCGAGCGTCGTGCTTTGAAAAGACAATTGCAAACATTGACGGATAAGCTTCCAGATATTGCTTCGCGTGTCCGACGAACGGAAAGAAGTATTGCTGATGCCAAGCTTGAACTCTTCCGTCTAAAGGATGCTAAAGCTCACCCTGGAAGTGCCTCTAGCATCGTTGGAACCGGTCCTGGCGGCGCTATCACCGAATCAGATAGACTCAAAGCAAGAGCTAAGGCCATGATGCAACAACGCTCTGCTGCTCTCACTGGTAAGAAGATTGAGACGAGTAATGATGACTTGGATGCACCGAAACGCCTCGAAGAGGAAAATCTCAAGATTAGAACTGAGAAGGAAAATAATGAGCGTATGGTTCAAGATGTTGAAGAAAGTGTCCGCGATTTTTCACGAGGCCTGGAGGATAGTCTCAAAGATGGTGGTGAGAGCTCGTCCAGTGAGCATGAGAAGAGACGTTGGGAGGATGGGCTAGGTGTTGAGGATGAAGTCAAGGACTTCATTTTCGATTTGCAAAGGAGCAGCAGGAGTGCCAGAGTTCGAACCGATGATCGCAGCAGGGAGGCTCCTCGTACTGAAGCGTCTCATGCTAGCCCTGCTCCAGCAGCTCGTAGCGAAACTCCATCGTCGCAGCCATCATCTACACCAGCCCCTGCTGGAGGTTCATACTCACAATACAAGACTCCAGAAGACAGAGCAGCTTATATCAAGCAGCAGGCCGAGAAGCGCATGGCTGAGCGTCTAGCTGCTCTTGGCATCAAAGCACCATCTAAATCTGGAGAGACAACACAACAGAGATTGGAGCGTGAAAAGAATGAGCGTGCAGCCAAACTCAGACAAGCAGAAGAGGAAGATGCTAAACGTGAAGCTGAAAGGCAAGCTAGAATTGCCGAAGAGCAGGGTGTACCTCCACCTGCACCTGAGCAACCAAAGGAGACCGCCAAAAAGCCGCCTCCACCTCCTTCAAGAAAGGCCGCAAGAAGTGATGCTAGTGAACGCAAGGCCGAAGAGGAAAGAATCATCAACGAACAAAAGGCACAAATTACTGCCACAAATGAGCTAGAGTAAGCGAATCTTGTATCTGACATCTTCTACACTGCTAACATTCACAGGGACGACGCTCAACGACAAGAGATTGAGCTTGCAAAGGAACGCGAGGCGGCTCAGGCTCGTATCAAGGCCTTAGAAGACCAAATGAAGGCCGGAAAATTGAAGAAAGAAGAGGAGAAAAAGAAGAGAAAGGCTCTCCAAGCTGAGACCAAACAACAAGAAGCTCGTCTCGCAGCTCAACGCGCAGAAATTGAAGCCGCACAAGCGCGTGAGCGAGAATTGCAACGTCAACTGGAAGCTATTGATGATTCAGATTCATCTGATGATGATGAAGGTCCGGAGCAAGTTACCCCTCAAGCATCAACGCCCACTCAAGGAAGTCAAGAACTTGAGCGCAAAGAACCTTCCCCACCACCTCCTCCGCCTTCAATTCCAGTTGTTGTATCGCCAGTCCCTGCTGCTGCAACAACAACTAGTCTTCCATCACCAACCCCACAAGTCACTAGCCCTGTTGTCAGCCCGCCAGTTGATACAGAGACCCGCAATCCTTTCTTGAAGAAAATGGCTCAATCCGGTGACGCACCTACCGCATCTACCGCGTCTAACAATCCATTCCATCGCCTTCCTGCCCAAGAACTTTCAACGCCTGCACCAATTCAAGTTCAACCAACAGGTAACAGACCATCTCGCGTTCGTCCAGAAGAAGATGATTGGGATGTTGTTGGATCTGACAAAGAGGATGATTCCTCTGATGATGAAGGACCTGGTGCAGGTGGCGCGCGTCATTTGGCATCAATCCTTTTCGGAACTATGGCACCTCCTCGTCCCTTGTCATCGATGGGTAACGAAGCTACATCCGCGCTTGAATCTCCCGCTGTAGCACCTCCACCGGCGGCAACCCCTCTATCACCACCACCAGTCCCTAACTTCAATGCTTCACCACCCCCTCCAATGCCATCAGCCGGTGCGCCAGGTGGTCCTCCTCCGCCACCACCTCCTCCACCAGGAATGGGTGCTCCACCTCCACCACCAATGCCTCCAATGGGAGGCGCTCCTGCTCCCCCAGCAGGTGGACGACCAGCTGGTCTTTTGGGTGAAATTCAGATGGGGCGATCGTTGAAAAAGACACAGACTAAAGACAAGAGTGCAGCTGCTGTTGCTGGAAGGGTCTTGGATTAAATACCTCTTAAACCATTGAAAGAGACAAGATAAAATGGAGGTTTGTGATTAGCAAGGCCTGAGAGAATGGATTGTATCATAACGTACTTTTGGTTCATAGTATTGGGCAAGGGGGCATAGGTATGGGAGGTGCGAAACAGGAAAGATAAGAGACGAGCATAATTTGTAGTCGAAGAGGTAGCAATTTGAAAATATTCGTTCGTTTTGATAATTATGTGATGCTTTTATCGCCAGTGCAAGTTTTGTGGTTTTGCATTTGGAAATGATATTTATTGAAGGTCTTGATTTCCATCTTCACATTCTGATTCATCTAGGTCTTATTGTCACAACAGAGCCCATCAAAAATCCTTCCATGAGTTATGCATAAATTATGGAGCTTCGACTAAGAAACTTGAGAATGTCAGGTTGCAGGTAGTGCTAAAACAGGATCATGCCATGCTCGTTAATCCTTCCAAAAAAGAGACATTCTTTCATATGTTGCGTTTGGGATGAATGCAAGGGAATTATGGTACCCTGTGGGGCACCACGCATAATTATTTAACTAGTTAAAACTCAGATGTCAAATCTGACCTGCCTTATTCAAACAACCGTTCTCTTTCCTCCATTCCAGAGCATTGTTCATAATAATTCCCATAACCTTAAAATGGAGCTCCAATAGTTTTGTCCCGCAATTCATCCGCCTGTCCATATATCAATTGTTCGCTCGCCCACGCTCTATCTTCTGGATTCATTCTCTCCAACATCTCCCTAATCCTAGCTTCGGCCTCCTCCTCCATCCTCGCTTGCGACATTTTTTCCGTGTCTCGATGGGATAATGGTATACCTCTGAACGGTCTGGGGAACCCTGGTATATCTTCCATGACCCGCATTTCCAGGTCCCCGCACTTTCCAGACTCAAATTCTCCACCATTGTATACTGAATGAGGCCATATCGTCGGTCTTGATCTGCGTTTGCGATGAAACCAGGAGAATCGCAAGTGCGAAGTTTCTGGGCTCAAGGTCGAATCGTCATCCCTGACAGGATGTAGGAAGCGTTCTGGAACAGGAATTTTTAAGCAGAGGATGAGGAGGAGAGCGACAAATACGCTCACTGAAGCGACTATAACCGGTACGACAACTGCCGAATCAATATCATTCGAGCCAAAAGGTTTTGTAGGCAGTAAGGTATCCGTTGGAAAGGCAGGTACATTGGCGGGAGTAGCGATGGATAGGATATCCGCCATTGTCAAGACATATTGGGAAACCAAGAGCGAGGCTAAAAATACTAAACGTCGCATCGTGAGACGATGAATCCTTTTGCCTGATTAGAAGGCGCGAGGAACGACATTTGTGCTCTGCGTAAAGTAGCACAGCAAACGAGGCAAACGGAGCAAAAGACTCGAGTGTGAGCGAACACGGATATTTATGGGAACTTGTTGCAGCGCTCCTCGGAAAAGATGGCTAAATGCGAGGGTATTACTTAGGAGAGTCTCATTTGTCTGGAGAAGGAGAGGTCCACACGGAAGACTAGCTGGAAGAGAATCATGATTGTTATTTTATCCTAGCTTGGTTCCTTCGCTGCAACCCCCGCAAATACTTCCTTCACCGTACCGTGAAATGCTAATTTTGTGCCACCGTGGTTAGGGATTCCAATTGATGGCTGTAGAGATCTAGGCTATTTGACGAAATATACATTGCTATGCCTCTTTAATGCAGCAAGTGAATGAGTGGCTTGTGAGATACTAGGTTATTATTTTTGTTGAGTACTATCATACTATTACATCCTAGCTATCGAATGGTTACATTGCATTTTTGATACTCGATAATTAGAACATCTCTGTACTTAAGATGTTTCTTCTACCTGGACCCCAGTACTACATCATTATGCTTCTCTTTGCAGAGCAGGTATCTCATTTATTGCAGGTACAGCTATATAAGTTTCATCATGATTATACACATAGTATAGCGCTTACTAGAAGTCTAGTGAAGATCATATAATCATCAGCTTATGTATCTAGTAAGTTTTAAGTAGACTAGACTCAATGAATACCTTCATAAGAAGTACTGGGTCATATTTATCCAGAAATCAAGCACATGGTCTCACGATATAAATACACATGCGATTTCTCTCATGATTTTATCAGTTCCAACTCTTGAACAACCCAGTAGATTGGAACAATGAAATAATATACCTAAGGTACAATACATACTACGATATTTAATTGGTGAAAAGCAATCAAAAACCCTCTCCTCACAAATCCAAACGTTTTTGCACCACCCGCTCATCTCAGCAGATGAATCATCACTCTAGACAAAAATCGGTTAATCGCTCGTTTGCCCACCCACCATAAGGTTACTAACCTCCACACTTCTCCTCGTAATTTCCCCGCAATCCTTCGACCTGATATCTTCCCGTCCCAAAGACTGTGTGACTCCTTCCCAATTTCATAAAACCAACTAACGAAACCATATTCATCTCATGTCGCGAGACATTCCCCCAACGGACCAATATCACGCGAGCAAACAAACAGAGATTTCTTCCCACCAGAAAATTCGCCCTCACATGCTCAATACTACGACACTTTTGCGTATGGATCCTCGCTCAGCCATGCGAGATGATTGGTTATATAGCCCCGTGATAAGCAGCTGACAAGCCCTCAAGCCGGAGATGTAATTGGTGGTAAGGATGCTGAGGATCTTTGGTATACCATCTGCATGAATATTGCTAGGGCGTATGCCAATTTTGTATGTAGGTGGTGGTTCGAGTTCTCTTTCATTATTGTGGTGAGTCGGGCTTGAGTATAAAACTTGCTGTTGTCGTTCTAGCTCTTTCATAGACGGAAGAAAAACTCCGTTCTCCGATTATATTTGTGATATCAAATTATAATGTAGGAAGATGGGTACCTTGATTCGTAGTTGGAACGGTGATTGATGACCCGGACTATTCGAGGTTTTCTCATGATCACGTAGAGGTATCTACTGCCATCAACCAAACCCAACTACCAAATAGCCGATCCTGAAATTCCCATTTCTACATTTTGAGGTGATACTTAGGCACTAAATGAAATGTTCCCAAACTCACAACCTTAGAATTGAATACCTACGGCGTGCAGTATGATTCTAGCTTGCATGTGCGCAGATATTAGTTTGACGTTGTGTCACCCCTATGGAATTTATGAGTAACTGTCACCTTATAAATTGTAATATGCAAATACTGTTGCGGTTGCCGAATACTACTGTATATATGTCGGTATGAAATATTGAAATATCGGTAATGATATACTGCCGAAAAAATAACCTCGCCGATGCTTTAGACTAAGGGTGCCGAATCAGTATGGTGAGTAGGTAGTATTATCTGATTCTCGCATCGTATATTAGTTTCGATCAATGAATGATTCCTATCTAATTTTGTAGCGTCACTTGCTATGTGCATCACGAATTCGGAAAACGATCTCATATTGTTTTATTGACATGGCGCAGAAATGTAAGTGTCCAAAACATACAAGATCGCCCCTTCCCCTTACCTTGGATTGAAACTGTAAATTTCAACATGTGAACAATGTGGGAGTTAGAATCTAATCCGGACTACATAGGATGAGAGTCTTACGATCTTCACATATACTTTGTCGGGGAAGGATATGAATTCTATCACGAAATGCTAATGATACCAAATTAACACGGCAGTGTGCTTTTATGATTAACGATGTAACGTAAAGAGCTACAGTAGTCTGATAACAGTACAGTATAATTCCAGCCCGGCATTTCTCTCCCAAACATTTCCTCAAGCCCCGAGAGTCACGCCATGATAGAATACACAGTAGCCACCCAGTTCATGCCTCAATATTTGGAGAACGGACCCTTGAATAGCCAGTCACCTACCTGCTCTAATATTTCTTCTGTTCTGAGTTTCCGCATGGCCTCTGCATCAGGTCCCTTGTTATCCATCAAATCATGAGTGAAGGCATGGCGAACATCCCTTACTAGCGTCCATCTACAACCATCCTTTTCAAAACCATACATTCCATCTTCGCGTTCTTTTTCAGTCAAATCGGCAAGGTCAAAAGCTGTATCTCTAGCTTCCTTGGCTAGCATATCGTACTCTGCCCCTATTATATATATCCATTTGGGTATATCGTTCCTGCTCACAAATCTAGTGCTCAATAACGGATCTCGAAGATTCTGACCAACAGGAATATGGCCCCATTCGAATACTGGTCCAAAATCTGGCAGATCATCCAAGTCCTTTGCATTCCGATATGGGCGCGAGACTTTCTTCTCGTCCGGTGTGAGCGTGAAGTCCATTACTGGATACCAAGCTACTACCCCATTCAATCTTTCTCGCAATTCAGGTACTTGAGCAGCGGACAAAGCTAAATTTCCTCCTGCACTGAATCCTCCCAAGACCACACGCTTCTTGTCAATATTCAGATCGGAATTATCGATTGTGGCTTGCGCAATAGCAACAACATCGTTTGTCAATGCCGGGAATCTATTTGAGGGGGCCTGGCTGTATTCAATGCTAACAACGATGACATTGAATCGATTCGCAATCGTAGCACAGATCTCATCATCGAATTCGGCAGACATCAAAGCATGCCCTCCACCGTGGAGATCCAGGTATAGTGGGAGTGGCTCATCGTCAGCTTGCTTGGCCGTTGGAACAAAGATTCGCGTTCGCAGATTTGGTCGACATGGGTATGCCAAAAGCTTGGTAGGACGAGATTCAGGAGGTGTTGGTCGTAGAAAGCGCAGGATTTTGAAGGTTACTACAATAGCTATCTTCAATCCCCAAAGCTGGATGAAATACCAGGCGCGAGTGAGGAGTGGAAGTTGTGGCTGGACTAGATCTTTATTCTTTTTAACGCATTCACGTCCATACTTGTTAGAAACCATCTTGCGATCTGTGATCTCGTGAATGTAAAATAAAATAAAGGGGCGCGCATTTTTAAATACTGCTCAGTAAGATCCTATACCTAGCTTGAGACAGTCATCCTATTGGAGGATAGCACTGCAAGTACAAGGTTGCATTAGGAGTAATATCGCGCATTTGCGAAACTCTTCGATACGAACCAACTTACCATGTTGTTTTGTTTAACAGTCTCAATAACATATCGCATCGAGAGGTTTTCAAAAGATGTGTTGTATGAAATCACGATTCAAAAAGCACTTGGAGCGAACCAAGCTTTAACCTTAACTAACATGCCCCACCAAAAATTGGACGAAACACGTGATATACATGGAGGGAAGACTGCTACCATTTTTACGACCAAAAACTTCCCTACTGTTATTGGCAAGAAGAAAGCTAAAAGTTGAAGACCAAAATGACAGAGAACATCAAGAGTCTGGTTGATTGGGCCACAGCTTCTGGGGCTTATCTTCATCCCGATGTTGAAATTTATAAAGATGCAGTAACAGGATTATCTTTCAAGGCGCAACAAACGATAGCTCCTCAAACGAGTATTGTACGATGCTCATACCAAATTTCTCTGTCATATCTAAATGCAATTGGCAAATATTTTCAATTTCCCTCTACGGATTCATTTCCTGTTGAGTTCTTGGAGAATTTAAAACAAGATGATCCCAACATCATTGGTCACTTTTTTCTCATACAGCAATATTTGAAGGGTGATCAATCTCCATGGTGGCAGTATATCAAACTACTTCCTCAGCCAAATGATCCCAAAAGCCTTGGGATTCCTATCTGGTGGCCAGAAGAAGATCAAGAATTTCTCACCGGGACAAATGCAGAACCTCCACTTCAGAAGCGAGAGCAGATGTGGAGAGATCAGTGGAAGGAAGGAGTTGTGCTTCTGAGGGAATTGCCAAATCATAAAGATTACAGTTATATCTTGTATCAATGGGCTGCTACTATATTTGATAGTCGAAGTTTTCGACCATCCTTGACAGTTTGTCCTGAAGCATTGAGTGAGAGCTCTACAGATATAGATCTTAATCTAGATCATATTCGCAACGATAGGTTTTCGATCTTATATCCACTTGTTGATATAGGCAATCATAATGGTATCAATCAAGTAGAGTGGAGAAAAGACCCTATCTCCAATTCCTTCGATCTAGTCCATTCTGCTGGTGTTCTACAGGGAGACCAGATTTATAATTACTATGGAAATAAATCAAATAGCGAATTACTAGTTGGCTACGGTTTTATTCTTCCAAACGATCTTGTGAATCGAAATTTTGCCAATCTCAAATTGACTCCAGATCATAATGCTATTCAATTACGCAGAAGTCAAAATTGTCACAACCGTCCAGATCCAAGACAGCCCGAGGAGGAATTTATGTTTGCTGTACAACCACCATCTGCGAATGGGTCACAAGATTCTAGAATCTTGGAATTTCGCAGCTTCGGAGAAGGTCTAGTGGATCTCATTTGCTGTATTGTAGCAAATGAACGAGAGCGTTCATACATGTTGAAGTTTCCAGAAATATGCCCAGAAAGAATTGCACAGCCATTCCAAAGCCCTCTATGTAGAGCAGTATTGCAGGCAATATTCATTATCCAATCTAAGCTTGCATACGAAATTGAGAAGATTGAAAAGATCGGTGCAAGTCTAGGGTAAACACAATCCCCGTCCCTATCTTTGACCAAGCTAACAATATCACAGTCCTCCTCAAAATCCCAATCAATCTCTCGCTCTAAACTACCGGAACCTCCAACTCACCACCTTAAGATCCGCTCTTCAACCCCTAGATCTTCTAACCACACCAATCCTCACCCCATCGCTTGAAACCTCAGCACCTTCTCCAACAGGAAATTTGAAAATCCTCTCAATCGAACAGGCCTACTCACTACTTACCCAACACTACCCATCCCTCTCTACAAGCATCCACAATCTCATCGCCTCAGACCAAGAAGAAGAACTCCCTCTAGATTGGTCTGTCCTTCTCGAAGATTGGAACTTTACATACTGGACTCTGTGGGTTTATATCATCATGCTCAAACGATCTGATCAAAAGACTCTTGCGGCTATACACCCAGCATTAGAACAGTGGATTAGAGATGGAACTTCGTGAGTTTTTTCCTTCCTCTTCATTTCCATCTCTATCTCCTCCCTATTCTATCCACCCCACCCTACTCCAACCCAAACTAACCCCCCCACCACCACCACAGAATCTTCTCCCCCCTCCCCACCCCACAAAATCCCACACCCACCTTCCACGGCGCCGTCGACGAACACGAAACCCTCTCAACCACCCTCTCCCAACTACGAAAACTGCATCCTGAGCTCTTCGACCTCCAAAATGTAAATCACGAGCACGTACTCAATCTCGCAAGTTACTTGGTTAAGGAACAGGCATTTATGGCGCCGTATGTCATGGTGAATGGGGCGGTGAAGGGAAAACGGATTAGTCAATTGGTGGTGTGTATTTGGGGTGAGGAGTTATGATGTAATGGGGTATTTTATGGGGTTGGAAAAGTTTTGTGTTATTTATGGTTTCGATAGATGGGTGCTTGGAATTCGAGGTGGACAATTAGAGATAGATTTAGGTACATTGCGGATTTCTTCAGACTCTAGTGTATCTAAAAAGTCGAGTTTAAGAAATTGACAAGGGACTTATGGATTTCGAAACGGACGAGGTATTCTCAAGATTTTAAATCTGATAAACTCCAAATCAAACTAAAATCTACTCTTGACGTAACAATACTCCCAACACTGCAATTACAATAACCAACCCATCCCACTAACCATCTCATTTTCCCCAAACCTCCTCCATCCCCTCCCCCCCACAAATCTCCCCCCACTCAATCCACACCCTCTCACCCGTCCACACACCTCCCCTTCCGCCCCCCCCATCTACCCATATGCTTCCTCTTTCTTCCTCCCCCTTTTCCCCCTTCCCTTTCTCATCACCTCCCACCATCCACCTCTGTTCTCCCACCCCTTTCGTACACTCTTCCCAGAGCTGTTTACCCGATTTCCTCCACCATGTTTTGTTCCATATTTGTTTTTGCTGTTCTTCTTCTTCTTCTTGTTTCTTGTTTTTCTCTGTATCTTTACCACTCAGACCAGAATCAAAATCAAAATCCAACCCAAGAGAAAAAGACCCCGGAATCCGATAATTTAAATTTAAATTTAAGCCCCTGGAACCACCATCTCCATCGCTGTATGTTAGAAGTGGTATAGAATCCCACGAAACATTCCTCCCTCTCGCCGTTTTGAAATCCTTCGCCGATTGACTGACATCTTTATCTTTATCTGCGTCTTTATCTATATTCGCGACTCCGCACAAACCCAGCGGTCCAGGAATATTTTCAAATTCTGCAGATAATATCGTGATATCTCTCACTGGCCCCTTGATAACTCCTCTTCTGCTCACGATCTGCTTCCCACTTTCGTTTTCGCCAATCGTCATAACCTTCAATTCCTCCCCCGATTTCCCTACCGTGTGAAAAATCCCCGATGAATAATCTACTCCGATGCCAAACTCCCCATCACCCCTCTCACTATTCCCCCCTACCCCCAACGTCCGATTTCCATTTTCATTCCCATTTTCCCCTCTTCCCTTCCCCTTCCCCTCCCCATAAATCGAACTTCCCAAAATCCCCTCCAACCACCCCTTCCATCTCCACTCCTCCGCCCTCCGTCTCTCCACCCTCCCCCCCTTCTTGTTCTCCAAAAATCTGCGTCATAATCTCCTGCATCGAATATCCCTTCTTTCCTTGCCTATGCCCATCTCTCTCTTGCGCAATCTCCCACACTCGACTCCAAAGTGCTTTTACATCCCGCACTTTTCCCATCGCTAACGAGCTTTCGATAAAGCGCGGAAAATTCCCATACTGATCTGTTTTTCCTCCTTTATTGGAGAACAAAGGAGATTGAGGAATCACATCCCCATAACAAGATTCTCCCTCTCCTGCATCTCCTCGCTCACCCCTATCCGTCACAGCACAAGCTTTCCTCGCTGCAAAAAGCACTTTCTGTGTATATTTCTGCTGTCCCAATTTCCCTATCGCTCTAGTACCCACCTCCGTATCCCTCTCAACTCCATATTCTTCACGTAACTTCTCATTCACTTCCCTCCTATTCCGCAGAAACCTGCCAATGATAATTTGGCCCGGAAGTTGCAGCCACGTGTTCGCATTCAAAAGTAGCACTAAGTCATCATCGTACATATCTTTCCCATTGAGAAAATCAAGCGTGTCTTGTATTTCTTGTAGCGTGGATGTTTCTTTTTCTTTCTCTTTTGTTTCGTCCGATTCCAATTTGAAGCCCAGGAGTGTTGGAGGTGGGTAATTTAGGATAGATGCTGTGAGGAGAGTTTTGCAGAGATTGAACGATTTCTTGCGGGCGGGGATTATAAGATGAAATTTTGGGTTCGTATCTGTATTGGTGTTGGTTTCATTGTTAGGGAATGGGATAGTGTCGTCCCATTTAGAGTTTTCGATGACCGTGTATGGTGCGAAAGCTCCCGCTAATTTTTCAGGGACGTCGGAGCCTAGTTGTGATGCTGAGTGTTGGGTTTTATACTAAAGGAAGATATTAGCGGGCTGGGCTTTGGGGAGGATGTGCATAAATATTAGAAGTTGGAGATAATTTTTTGCCTGATTGATGGTTATAAATGAACCATACTTACTGCATGCCATTTACCAAGAACAATAAGAATCACAGAAGATATGAAAATGAGGGAGAAGAATATACGACTACGGAGTCGACTGGGTCGTTTTAATTCTCTTAGTTTATGAGCCATGAAACTCATGGGTGAGATTTTCCGCCTGGCAGTTTCAGGAACAGTCCCATTCTCTGTAGGAAACTCCTCATAATTCATCACTAACCACTAACCACGAAAAAGCAAAATAGAGATTTCTCGTTTCCTCAAATTTCTCACTTCGATTGACTCATTGGTGTGTTCTCCACCTCAAATGAGCCGAAGTCTCAGAAATCAGTAGGACTGCGTATGATATCAAGTACAGTAGAATGACGAGCTGCAAGCAAAGAGTACCAGAGAAAGAGTTTAAGAATGGATTGAAATTGTGGATTGTGAAGATTGTAAACATCATAAGTAGTTTTACTGAAATGATATCAAGTAAGGGATGAGGCAAATGCTTCTTCGGGAAAAGCGACCAACTACAGCTAAATGTATTATTGAAGGCTTCTTCCTTGCGACAAAAGTTCTTCTTAATTTGATATATTAATATGATATATTGGATTTATAGCAAATATGATCAGTGAGGCCATTAACCTAAATCTGGCTTCAGATCAATATAGGGTTCACCCAGCTTATTTGGAGATCTGGTATGATTGATGAACATAAAAATATGGTCAACGAGAATGGAGAACAAGCAAATATTTGGGTATAATAATGGGGATTACCCTATTAAGAGCCTCTGAGTCGTTGCAGTTGATTGATAAACCCATATCCACTCTGCGTCCTATTCTCGCCAATACCAGAAATCGATATTTCTTGGTCTTGCAAAGCCTCTACTCTTTGACTTAATTGGCCATTCTGTTCAGCATCCTTCAGTAGATCTCGATGTCTGTCTTCGACCATCTTTGCAAGACTTTCGACGAATTTACTCCTTGCCCGTTCTTCAGCTGTGCCTTTCCACACAAGTGCCAATTCTTTCAAATCTTGTACTCTTTTGGCTGCTGCCTCAATACCATCGACTGGATCATCCCCAATTAACAAATCTGCAATTTCATCACGTAGTTTCTTGGAAACTTCTTGACCTTTCTCTTCGGTGCTATGTGCTTCTGACCCTGGCTCAGGAGCGGAAACAGAAAGGAAGGACGAAGTGACCGATACTTCCGATGGTGGAAAGGTCCATGCCATTGCATCCCCAAATGTCTTTATAACAGTATCTAATCGTGACCGTACAAGTGTAAGCGTTCGTAATTGTGTCACATAAGGAGGATCGGCGATTTTGGTGCTATTCGTGTCTTCTAAGGTAGGTGTTTTTGGCATGGTAGCTGTGGCAGATCGCGCCCTAGAGTCTCCAGACTTTATTGGTCTTCTTGACAAATCATTCTCAAGCCCTCCAGGAACAAACTTTGTAATATCATCGTGTAGTCCTTCGGTCAACGCTTCTGATAATCCCAATGTCTCTCCTCGTAGCACTTCCACCTCATAGGCCAATCGGCTTCCACTTCGCAATATTTCATCGGTGAGTTGGGTAAGAGTAGTCGTAAGTCTAGTGGTGTGTGCGCTAAGATGTGAAAGAAGAGTCTGTGTCTGTGTAGACAATTCAGCTAAAGGGACGACATTTCTTGAAGACGACGACGTATTCGAAGATTGTAAAGAAGGCAAGGTTGAGTTGAGGTAATCTGCAGGATCAAAAGCCGGATTCAAGAATGGTTGAAGAACAGGATCTGCAATGTGGGTAGATTTCGATGGTAAATTTGGTTCTGACGTAGAGACGCCATTTCGAGGTTGAGATTGAGGTTGAGGATGTTTGAGCCTAGGATTGTTATTTTGTGTAGAGGGAAGGGGTTTAGAATCCCAAGCCATTTTCACAATGTATCTATGATCGACCGAATTGTTGTTACAATAAAGTAAAGATTGTTTTCCGTGTTTTGTACAATACCTCGAGAATACCTAATAATATTTTGAGACCATCGAGTTGAATGGTGTCAACCACTTGGAACATTATTGTGGAGCCAGACTTTAAGATATCGGATGACTAATAAGCATAATTGGGGGACCAAAGCCGTGCATGAAGCCTCAACTTGATGGTGGGGCATTGGGGGAGGGGAGAGGTAGCCTCCTGATAATGGTAGGTGCGTTTGCATTTCTACAGGGATTATAGCTCTAGGTAGGTACCTAGTATGTCATCTTGTTTCTTCTTCTAGAGCCAGCCCGTCGATGGATATTCCTTCTTGTCTCAGACTTCACTTCATTCCAATTACTTCACTTCACTTCGCTTCTCTTCCCTTCACTTCAATCGTTTCTCTTCTCTTCTCTTCTCTTCTCTTCTCTTCTCTTCTCTTCTCTTCTCTTCTCTTCTCTTCTCTTCTCTTCTCTTCTCTTCTCTGACTTCACTTCACTTGTACCTCAACCAGCCCGAATTCACCTCAATCAAGTGCTTACCTATCTACCTATCTATCTACCTACCTAGGTACATGATACTTAGATTTTCATTTCATTTGCTTCTACAGAGAAGCATCTTGACGGTTCTCAAGGACCAGAAACTGTATTTGGGTTTCATGCTTGGTACATCAAAAGCTTATTATTCTTAGGGATGTCAAAAACTCTGTTTCGTTTGACAGGTCAGACATGATGGAGGTTGATAAGTGATAGAGTGAGTTGAGTAGGTACTGACGATCATGCATTTGTGAAATTCATTACTCGTTAATAATAAGTCCCAACGTGTTTGAATTCACTTCCAACATTCACCGGACTTATTGGGAAAGATTGAATATCTGTGAACATCCAATACTAGTACCTACCTACGGATGACTAGTACCAAACTTACTCCGCATCGTACCAGGCAACCGGACCATTTCGAAATCATCGACCAATGACAATCGACTTTTCGAATTCGAACCACTATATACACCAAAATCAAGGCAACTAATCAAAAAACCCAATACAAGGCTGCAGGTCGATGACCTTTATACGGCTCTTCACTTTTTAAGAATCAGATCAAGACTTTGATTTACAAACCCTCAACTCCATCAACCTGATATCAATCATCTCAAAGGTACAACTTCGAGCTATTATCAAGTTAAGAAGACCTTGCTACTTTTCAAGATCCCTCTCACCACAATACCTCAAGAATAATCCCAACGGTATCTGTTAAATTCCTCAACAAGGCATATTCACAATATCAAAATTTGACCGAGGACTTCATTTCTACAACAAGCTTCTGTCATCCTTTGAAGTTACAGTGTCAAACGTATATCCAATAATTGCGCTGCACGATGACTCGCAAACACTTCCTAGCGGATGTTAAAGAAGCGTCTGAGAAAGGCATCCCCAATGTTATCTCAATCAGTCGGGGAGATGACGATGGTGATGTAAACTTTTGCTTTTTGCATGATTCTACAGAACCTATAGAAATTGGTCTCTTAGCACTAAGTATGTTTTATTATATTCTATATCTCTAGCAAACAATCGAACCCTCTACTACGTGGACTTGATCCCTGATTACGCACTTGGAAATAAAAGGATACCTTCAAAAAGGGAAGGAAACAAATTGTTCTTCATCGTACTGACTTTGATAGATGTCTCCGAGTACCCAAGTGGGAATAATTTCATGATTTTCACCAAGTCCGAAGGGGCTCCAAAGGCTGTCAACGAAGCACTGGAACGACTCATGACCTCCTCAACTGGCGTACGTTTACCAGAATTGATTTGCAGTATTTCAAAAAAGCTACAGACATTACTTTCGGCAGGTTCACGAAGATCTCCTATCAGTCTCGACGAAGAGGATGAAGATGATGAGATGGAAGATGCGGAGGAAGACGAAGGCGAAGATGACTCTGGCTTTTCTGACGAAGAGGAAGAAGACTTTCCAGACGAGCCCATAACCTTTTCTAATGGTAATACTGTATCGGTATCGACTAGTAGACTCACACTAAAGGCTGCTGCACAACTGAACCGACGCATTCGAGCAGACATGCGTACTGTCCGATTGCTGGGTCATCGGATCGGAATTCTAAGTGGCATGAAGGCCGAATCTCACAGTGGGATCCTCAGCATCTCCATTCAGGCGACTAAGCTGGGTTTATCGGAAGAGGCTATGCAAGCTTGGGATATTGAGCCTCACCAATATTTAGCCTTACTGATACGCTACTCGGATGGGTACAAAACATACGAGGCACTGATTGCCGAACCAGCCAAAAATAGTGGGATCGATTTCCGTGTTGGAGTCTGTAATGGTTATAAGCCATCCGCAGCTGCAGCATTCTCGGCGTTTTCGGACTCAAACAAGGTCGGCGACAAAGCTTCTAACAACGATGACTCGGATTCACAGGAACAGAGCGGAGGATTTTTCAATATATTCATCAGTAGCTCCTTGAATGAGTTCATCAATACGAAAATGATATCAATGCTCAAGATCCGCAACGCAACTGGTCTTGGATGGGAGAGCGCAAAGAAATTTTTGGATGAACGCCAAGGACGACCACTTGAAGAAAATGCAGATTTGTATTCTGAAAATGACTACTCGAACAAGGATACGATCAAAAGTCATACATCGCAGATTGTAGCCAATGATCATCTCGCCGATAGTGAGAGTGGCAGCTTATCATTTCCTCTTCTTGCTGCACAATTTGCGCTGATGTATCTAGTCCGCTGCACAGAGTTTTGTCTCGTCTGCCATGATAAGATTACAGGAGGATTTGAGGCGTTGAAGCCTTATGTTTGCGAAAAGCCATTATGTTTATATCAATATATGTCCTTAGGTTTTGGACCTAGTGTCGAGCATGTAGGTGACCGTGGATTATGTATACCCAATCCAATTACTCGAATGCTAATCGTGTATAGGAGATTAAAACTCAGCCTTATGTTGTAGACCTTCTCCTGAACTTTTGTTATATCAGTGCTTTTGTAGGTCTATCTATATATAATCTCCATAGCTCACAGCTTATTTTTTGATAGGGCGCTCGAATCCGTGAGTATCCTACAGGCATGAGTCTTTCTGTTCCCTCCGCCATCGTCGCCCTAGCGGGGTACTTCGCACCTCAAGACTTCGCCCCGGCTCCAGCTGTTGTAGAGCAGCCAAGCAATGATCGTCGAGACAGAGACTTCAAGGTTAAGTATAACAGCGAAGCGTGTGAGTTTACGTTTGAGGAAATGCCCGAGATCTTAAACCCTCCTGTTCGCAAAGGAGATTGGGTCCGCATTTTGCTTGGGCCCGGACCAGATACCGTAGTTCAAGCGGTTCATTCTAGAGTAGAAGATGTAACTTCGATGCCGATTGTAAAACTTTCTCAACCAATCCCGCAGAAGGTTCAATCAAGTACATACCAAATTCCAGTGAACGATCACAAACCAACAGTCAACCCCACCAACATAATTGCGGCTCGGGTGTCTATTTACAATCGCAACTTCGACGAGATGTCTATCACAGAAAAATGCAGTACTATAACAATGCTTCTTGACACTTTACCAACCATCCAGGAGTTAAGAGAATATATCGACCGACAGAGTCGAACCGAAGAACCGAACCTTCGTAAATGGACAGAGCGTATATCCCCAGCTGCTCTAGGTTTACTAAGATGGGTTATAGCCTCTAATCGCTCATGCCTTGTTCAAGTCGATAAATGCCCTGGTCAAGTTGATAGTGTTTTGGCTGATGCAAAAATTAGACCAGATCAAAAGGTCTCTCAAATTGGGGAGAATTGGATGCAGTTTCGCTTCGCACAAGGATCGCCAGACAAGGAAGAGCGTTTCTTAAATGCTCTTAAAGAACAGCAGACCTCTTTGGATCCAAAGTATCCTACTATATTTGCTTTTCATGGTAGTGGGCTGCAAAACTGGCATAGTATAATTCGACATGGATTAGATTTCAAAGAAACTCTCAACGGGCGAGCATTCGGACATGGCGTTTACCATGCACAAGATCAAAACATATCTTGTCAATATAGTAATGGTCGAAATGTTGCAGTAAGTATGAGAATCATCGCAATTGGTCTGGTCTAACTTTCAATTAGGGTTCCTGGCCTGGATCTCAACTCAAAATTACGTCTGTAATGAGCATTAACGAGATTATCAATTGTCCAAAACAATTTGTGAGCTCGAATCCATATCTAGTAGTACAGCACATCGATTGGATTCAATGCAGATATTTGCTTGTTCAAATTGAAGGACAAGTGATTGCAACTCCAGCTTCGACTAGGTATGTTTCCTACTCAAGCGATCCGTTTATGGGGCATGAGACAATCCGCGGTGATTGATGCTGACATTTATTTCCTTTGTAGGGAGATACAGTCCGAAATCGAGCAAGATCCCAAATATACGGCAACATCCACAAACAAGAAACCTATTGGTGTTCCACACTGCGCTGCCTCAGTCTCTAGAGCATTTCGTAATGATGGCATCGGCAGTTCTTCCCCATGCAAGAAACTGAAAGGACTGTCTTCTTTGAATGGGACTGGATATGTGAGCGAAGCAGAGGACATTGAGGATATAAAATTTCTGATTTCTGATGATGAAGATGAAGTGGGAATATTGTAAGCAAATTAACCCTCCCTTATACTTTTTTGTTTGATAGCAGTTGAAAACGGCCTCAAAATTGCCCTTGAAAGAGCCATCAGCAATCAAATCATGCTAATTTTGCTGACCACGAATTTTCTAAATGGGCTCTCACTAACTATTTGTACTAGATCTTCTGGTTCCAAGAATCTAGATGCTTCAAAAACCGATTTTGTTACTGGATCACTTGATCAAAGTAAACTTCCAATGCTGGGGCCTCCAGCTTATGCTACCCCGTCTGCAACTATGCGTCTCAACAGGGAGTTGAAAGCAATCCTTAAGGTACAAAACTCTACACCCCTTCACGAATTAGGATGGTATATCGATGAAAATCTTGTTGATAATATATACCAATGGATCATCGAGCTACACTCCTTTGAGTCCACTTTACCACTGGCCAAAGATCTCAAAGAATCGGGCCAAAACAGCGTTGTTATTGAAATTCGCTTTGGGAAAGAGTATCCTCACAGCCCACCATTTGTACGAGTTGTCAAGCCGCGATTCTTACCCTTTATGTCTGGTGGTGGTGGTCACGTAACAGCCGGTGGAGCATTATGTATGGAACTTTTGACAAATTCTGGCTGGAGTGCCGTCTCCTCGATTGAGTCTGTTCTCTTACAAGTTCGTCTTGCACTTATGAGTATGGACCCAAAGCCTGCACGTCTAGAAAGTAAAGATCCACAGAAACAAGGTGAATATGGAACTCAAGAAGCTATGGCAGCGTTTATTAGAGCGTGTAACATGCATGGATGGGAGATTCCGAAGGACTTCAAGGACTTTGCTGAACCTGGTCCTAGTCAGTTTTAAATTTGGGAAGCTCCATTTGAGAATACAGTAGGATGACATTAGACAAGGGAAAGAAGGAAGATATGAGTGGTAGGGAGAGGAGAGAAAAATGCCCACGGATTTAGGGTTTGCTTTTACTACTTTGCTGGTCTAATTTTCATTTCTGGTTGGGCTGGCTGGCGTTGTGAGAAACTCAAGATGGGATATCATGATAAGATGACTGGACCTGGGACCTGGCGGATAGATACCCAAACAAATATAAAGGAATATTACAGGGAATAATAGGCGTCAAATTGTGTAATGGGACGGTGTGGCAATGGATGGATCTTTGGGGCTGGGCGGGAATCAGACTATTACCTTTATGTAAGATTTCTTTAACGGAAATCTATATGATGGTTAGCTAGTTATTAGATGAGAAGATAGGCGGATACATGAGTTCTTCTCGTTATAAGATTTGTTATATTTTGTGGGTGAGTGGGTGAGTGAGTTGCTGGGTATAGTTCTTGTGAAATACTATTAGGTGTAATGAATCTGAAAATTTTATACTGTAGATTATAGGTATCTTTCTTTTTGTATGTTAAGGGGAGGGAGGAAAGGGGGGTTGTAGATAATTGGATAGGTAGGCATATAGGTAGTTGATAGATAAATAGATTGATAGATAGGTAGTGTGATGTATACTAATTTTAATTCGAGGAATCGGACGATACGAGATGAGTGGTATTAGTTTTTAGATTTTCTGGGTGTGTGTGTGTGTGAGTGAGGGGGAGAGAGAAGTTTAGATGTAATACTGTGTGATACTGTGTGATTGTATGATTGTATGATAATAGAATGAAGGAATGTGCATATGAATACTCGAGTAGACGAATATATGAATGAATGAGAATATGAAAAGTATAAAAGATATAAAAGAATATAAGCAGGTTCTTTATAGCTTTATAGATGGTAAATATTTTTGAGATTACAGAGTGGTATCGTATAATTTTGAGACCTGAGATTTGAGATTCTAAAGTACTTATTGAATATTATGTGTTTGACGCGTCTCTCTGAGTAGTGATGAGAAGAGAAGAGACGGGATGGGATGTGATGGGATGGGATGGAGTTCACGATTGGATAAAGTTTGTGATATGGATGTGGATTTTCAAGATTAGAGGGAGCTGAGCTGAATTGGGTTGAATGAGGGTGAGAATGGGAGAGGCGAGGAGTATATATGTGAAAGTTGAGATATAAATATAGATATAGACATATACCAATGCTTGATTGTGTAAATATCCTATGTACTGAAAAGATACCAAACGCCCGAAATGAAATAAACCACCGGTATCCCAAGAAACTCTTTTTTCAACTTTAGAAATCAAAATGTGCCACCGTGTTGTACACTTCGCAATCGCTCTATTCCCCACTTCTCACTCCCTAATCTCCATTGCCACGCCTCAAACACAAAACACCAATCAACTCCCACACTTCATAAGATCTCATCTCATATCATCTCCTCTCATCTCGCCATATCTAAACATTGATATTGTGACCCCAAATACCCTGTTCCTCGCGAGCACTATAAGTACTAACCGCCAAAATTTCCTGCATCTGTTCCGTTCCGACCAGCATCTTCTTTCCAGCAACAAACCATCTCATTCCCTCCGTACAAGGAGGAGAAGTGAGACTTCCCTCATAGGTCCAGAAATCCTTCGCATTGTTGATCTCTGTAAGTGCTTGTTTGAGATCGAGATCGAGCGGGACGCGAGTCGTTGCGTCTGAGAAGGAGGGGATGGATGATAGTGGGAATGAGTCGAAAAAGGTGGAGTTGGCGACGGTGCCGAAGGGGACGGGATCAATCATGAATGCTACGACGGCACGTTCGGCACCGGAGGCAGTGGCGTGCACGAAATGAAGTTCGGCTTTGGAACGAGCGGAATCAACGGTGTGATCTGCTGGTGCGTGAATGTGCCAGCCTTTGAGGAAGACGGTTTCGTCGTCGAAGGTCATGGATGGGTTGCCGCTTAGATCAGTGACGTTGGAGGTGAGGGAGAAGGCGGGACCATAGCCCCAGTTGTAGAGGGAGCCTGAGGTGGAGGTTGAGTAGTTGAAAGTTGGGGTATGGGTTTTTGCGTAACCGGTGCTGGTGGTGAGATGGATAGGGGATTGTTGAGTGCCGGTTTGGCAAGTGGTGTATTCTGATGGGATGTTAGAATGGGAGCATGAGATGGAGGACTGAGACTGAAAACTTACTCTCGTTGATCATTCCCCAGTTGTAAGCAGCGTCATATGCCCAATCAGCAGGTCCATCAGCTCTCTCCATGAGTGATCGGCTGGAAAGATCATGATCGGGACAAGCCATAACGGCTGACAAAAAAGTTGCGGCGAGAATGAATTTTGACATGGTGAAAGAATGCAGTGTAATATTGACTGAATGAATGTAGTAACTGAATGAATGTAGTAACTGAGTATAAAAGATTGGATGATTTGATACTGTGTTACGAGAATAACTCTAGTATTTATATATGAGAAGAACTCCTTCCATTGTCGACTTGAGATTACTTCTCTTGGCCATTTTTCGCTGCCATCATGATATTCTTGGAACGTACGATGACAAGACCGTTGCATAAAACGAATACGCTTACCAAAGTTCCATCAACAGCGATCTCAGTATCAGCTTTCAAAATTGTCGATGGGTATAGCATGCAAAAATGAGGATATACTTTTCTTGGCCTGCAATACCAAGAGCCAAGCCGACTAAGATTTCTGTCAAACAGACGAAATTTTAGCCTGTTTGTCATACAGTATTGCATTTGAATAGTCGATCGAACAACATCTGCAATTCAGGCGTAAGAGATTCGCAAGGCCGACCCTTATCTAGCCAAGATAGACCATGAAGGAAATTTGGAGGCGCTTGCAGAGCCACAATTGTCTCGTGATCTTTAAACTCTATCTTGTTCTCCTTCATGCGATGTGAAATACCTCGGATACCGACAAGCTGTGGAGGGCTGTGCGCACTTGCTGTATCACAATATAACCATTCCAACTTTAATCTCTACCATAAGATTTTGAGTATGCCTTGAGCAAAGCAGGCCACGAGGTGTTCGTAGAAGCTCGAGGAAAAGGTAGAATTATGGAGTTTGTAACCATCCACTCAAAGCTATTTTCCCTTCTCCTTGAACCCGGGTCCCGTCTTTTGGTTTAAGCATGTTTGATAGGGGACATCTAGATCATATCGCTTATATTGCTAATATTGTAGATGATTGAAAATAGCACCTGGCTTAATGATTGATGCCAATCGGATCACCGGAATTTTTAAACTTTGGCAAACTTCATTTCTGCAATATAATATTTCGTGCAGTGTGGCCTCATGCAGAGTTGTGATTGCGGGGTATATAGGTTCGTGTTATGTGTAGAGTATTCCATGCCCGTGTAACTGTTTTGGCTGGCCCAGAGAACTGCTAGTTCATCTTATTGTTCTGATGCAAGTGGACAGGACAACAGTCGCTAAAGTCTTGGAAGGGTAATAGAATTATTGAAACATTGAGAAACCGAAAATTCGGAACCAAATCCAAATATGGAAAAGATGCAAGATACTAGAGCCTCGCAAGATTATCCGCTTCTTCTTCTTCTTCTTCTTCTTCTAGAGCGTAGCGAAAAAGCCTCCACGGCAGTGGCCCAGCGGAGCGTCATTGATTGAACCTTTGTAGTTTACCATAGAATGAAGACGAGTTTGAATGTGAGATGGGTACACCTGGGCAATTCTCTGCATATTCTATCCAGAACATCTCATTACTTGGAAGATTCGAGTGCCTTCATGTGGAAATCAAATGTTTAGTTTCAATCATTTATGCATAATATTGGAAAAGTTTAAGATGTTGAAGAGATCTGAGAAGGGACGATTCCACTCAAGATGAAGCGAGGAAAAAGGGTCAAAGATTACATTTCGCTATATAAGAATAGAAAATAGTTAAGAAGTAATGATTGGATGGTTAATTCCGTCTGAAGTATTAAGGGATACCTATCTAACAAAATCAAGAGAGGTTCGAAGAGTGAAGGGTGAAGAGTGAATTTGCTATAAATAAGACAACACACCCTATCAATATGGAGTTTGGAGTTTGGAGTTTGAAGTTTGAAGTTTGAAGTTTGAAGTTTGGAGTTTGAAGTTTGGAGTTTGAAGTTTGGAGTTTGAAGTTTGGAGTTTGAAGTTTGAAGTTGCTACGAAGAGAATCAGCGATAAGCTAGAGATAAGATAGCTTCCACTGACGCTAAACCATATGAGAATTAGCGTCGGTAGTAGATGTTATAAACACCCGACCATTTTCAAGCAGGGATTCATTATCGTCATGCGCATAGTAACGAGCGAGGTGAGAGGCTCAGAGGGCTCAGGTACCTACGGATAGGAAAGATACTAGTAATCGGATTGGATTAGAGCCATATAACCATTTTCAATACTATCTGCCGATTTCATTGCTCAGTCTTTCCCTCTCCCTCTCCCTCCCTCTCTGACACCCTCTCTCTTCTATTATTTTATAGGAATGAAATGATTCAATTGTTTTACCCAAACTCTTCCTTGATATATCATTTATCTACAAATCAACACTGCAACAATCTACTCTGGTATTGTGGTTAATAATCTTTCATGTTGGAACTTATGCCAATATATCTTGAAAATCCTCAAAACCCTTCTACTTATTTTTATCCTGTTCTACTTTTTCCTCATTGTCCCTAATAATTACCCACAAACAAATACAATTAACGGAAAACTCCCGAATTAGAAGACCTCACACTTCAGTCCTCATTCAATCCATCTTATTCACCTTCAATAAATATACAGGCGTCGCAAAATATTCTGGTAGTTATGGCTATGAGTCCTTCTCCTCAAATGTCTCCGACAACATTTGGAAAACAAGTTGAGAAACAAAGGTCAAACTCTCCACCTCCGCATCAACTATCCAAAAGAGACAAACGTCGATCCGCAATGCAAGATAAACTGCACGAAATGACTGTTAGCTTTGCTTCAAATAGAGATCATCATTACCGCGACCAACTCAAAGGATTGCAAATCGATATGAATCTCATCCAGGAAGCTGACGTTCATGGCAAATACGCTCTCCCGGATGGCAATGAGGTTGAACCATTAGTTGTAGATGGTATCAAGAAAGTTAAAGGAATTGCTGGTCATCATCCATCTGCTGCTGGAAAAGAGTATGAATCTTTCGCAAGAGAAATCAATAACGCCATGGAAGAAAGGGACGTCGCATTAACTACACATATGGTATGTGCAATTGTTTCCCTTGAGTCTTTACTTTCTTTACCACGTGCTTAAAGCTAATGTCCTTTTTACAGAGAGACTACGAAGTTAAAGCGAATGAAATCGAATCCAGTTATGCCTATCGAATGCGACTCGCGGACTTAGAATACAAAGCTTTGATGTCAACTTTGAGAGATCGTTTGATCAATAAGCTCAATAGCAAGAAAGCACACTTGTTGAAAGATAAAGAGTCAATTGAAATTGGAGAGAGCAATGCTTTACTTTTACACCCAAGCAAATTTGGCCTCGCTAACCCCGCTAGCCCTGGTGGGATGCATTCCAAAAGAGCTACAAGGCATCGTCGAGAAGCTGAAGAATTACCCAACATGTTTGATCACTCTAAACGGAAGAGAAAGGGAATTGATGGCGACGAATCCCCAGCTCCTTCAAGACAACGTATGGACAATGGCGGTAATACTCCGTTAGGAACATATGAGCGAAACGGTAATACCTCTGCACAACTCGAAGCACCAGCAAATAGCATAGAAGGTCTATTCACGGATAAAGAGCTCGGAATGAAATATAATGAGGCAGCTCAAGCAGCATATAGTTATATGGTTCGACATCCACCATACGAAGATGATAATAGTCCTCAAAATGGCAGATCTGATTCCAGCCCCGACACTGATAAAATAAATGCAACATCTGGAGATGTTGAGAATGATGAATCAGATTCTCCTCAATCTGCACCTCAAATGGAACGTCAACCATCACACCAGACTAGGAGCACACGCGGTGGGGGAGTAAATTTCAATACAGGCACAGGAATTGATATTCTTAGTGATTTAGCATATCCTGGAAATATGGCAGCAATCACGAAACAAATCCCTAAATTACCACCACTTCTCGCCTCGAATATGCAGAAAGGATATGTGAAAGGAGATGCTGCCAATCAACCACAAGGATTGGCTCCTGATGAGATCAACGCCGAATTAGAGATTATTAGAAGGGGTCGCACATACAATGATGAAAGGGGGTTTGGTAAAAATCTTGACTTGGAAAATGGTGGAAAAAGTCTTCTTGAAGCAGTCAGTACACCAAGAAGACCTCAAACCTATTATGTTAAAAGCGACAATAAAGGTACAATGCTCAGCAACTTGAGAGAAGAATTGGGTGCAGAAGCAATGTCAAAACAAAGTTCTAGAGGAGGTAGTGAAGTTGGAGGAACACCAATGTCAAGGCAAAATACTAATGATGGAACATCTTCAAAAGCTGGTGGTCGAGGGAAGAAAAATCTTTTGATTTAAGGGAAAAAGTTTATTACATTACTTTGTCTGATTAGATGTACATTGTTGGTCAATTGGTTATTAGAGAGCGTTGGCGTTGGGGAATTAGGAATATCATGAGGAACATTAGATTCCGATTATCCATTCATGAGGTGGGAAGAGGTATGGGTATATTATTAGTTGTTAGTTAATGACGACGGGGAGTTTGTATCTAAGTGTTTTCGTCGTTTTTATAACTACACTTTTTTTGAGAAAGATATACTTTTGAGATTAAAGTAGTGAAGACAATCAGTTCTAGCTTTGATTTTTGATCTTTGATCGTCTATTTCATTTTACTCTTATCTTCTAGGTATGCATGTTTGTATATGTATGTCTTGAATGGTAAGTTTGATTTGGATGTTCATTTTGATCTAAACTTTAACATTTACTATCTGGGTAGGTGTTGACTTGATTTAGAGTTCTAGATTTACATTTACAGTTGCTATATTGAATAAGTCGTTGTGGTATCTAGGGAGGTAGGTAGGTAGTTTGTCTTGTTTTGGATTGTTCGTTTAGGTAGATAGGTAGCTGTGGAGATGGTAGGTAGGTAGGTGGTAACTGTAGAGATAGTAGGTAGATAGGAGGTAGATAGGTAGATTAGTTAATATGTTTCATTCTATGGAATACAGAATATATAGATTATAGTAGTGTATATATATATATGTAATGACGCTAGTAATAGAGAAATAGAGAAATAGAGAAATAGAGAAATAGAGAAATAGAGAAATAGAGAGATCGATAGATAGATATTACCTAGCTAGACAAGCTATGCTTGCTTATGTGTAATGTATTATCATAAGTGCTAAGAATTCTATATAGCTATACCTACTAGGTGTCTACTAATACCTATTCATATCATCTAAGTAAATAAACTCCCCATGAATTAAAAGAAAAACTATACAGGATATCGTATCAACCTACTCTCCTCAATAATAAAGCAATAAATTACTCTGTAATAATGTATTAATTAACTCACCCATCACACTTTCCCTCCCAATCCATTTCCCCATACCCATTCTCACCCTTTTTTTTGATTGGAAATATAATCCCTCTCCCTCAATTTCACCCTATACAAAATACCAACGTACAAAAAATCCGGCATGGTGTAGTGGCTAGCATTTCCGCCTCTCATTGATAGCTTTTCAGCTTCAAATAGGTCGCGGGAGACCGGGGTTCAATTCCCCGTACCGGAATTATATTTTTGGGCTTGGGTTTGAGGGGGAGGAAGGATGAGGAAAGGGGAAGAATTAGAATGGATGGAGATTTATTTGATTTTTGGGGAAGGGGGGAAAAAATCAAAAGGCAATTTTTTGAGTTTATTGTAACCGTATGTTGCCGAGGTTCTTCCGATTTTTGTTTGTTCGTCTATTTGTTGTGGATGCATCTGAGTGTCGAGAGAGGAGAGAGATAGGTATATATATACATACACACACATATGTAGTAGGTAAGCATTCATTGTAGATATAAATCATTTGCTTAGTTAGTTACTTAGCTAGTGATGCTGTAGATGGATTCAATAATACATTCATTTATTCTGTTACTTCCTTGCCCCTTACCCCCGTTCCCGGTGATCTCATTATATATACATAATAAATACATAGGTCAGGTGAGGTAGATTGCTAGTGAGGACTACTCCAACTACTATTTCCATTCCCATTTCTATTCAACAATACCAACATATCATATGCTCACTCTAAAGTTTCCCCTTCTGTCGCAAGACTCTCATCAGAAATCACAACGCATACATATCACACACACCCTTAACTATTCAACAACATAAAAACCAAAATCAAAAAAACTCAATATCATATTTATATTCTCTACCCGTACCTATACATACTGTATCTTAATTTTCACGTGTGTATTTTCCCTGTGTATTCCTATCCATCGCCACCAAACCCACGACTCCCATTTTATTTCTTCGAGCAATCATACCTCCCTCCCATCATCATTTTCATCATGCCATCCATCATACCACTCCATTTTTGATTTTCCATTCCTCCCTCTACAAACATCATCTCCCTCCTGACAGCAATCCCCTCTATCCACAAGCCCCCACTACTCCGTAGCTTTATACTTCTTATTAAACTCCCCAACCGCCACTCCAATATTCTTATACAAAAAGTTCCTCGAGCTTTCCTCTGCAACCGGCACAAATGGTCCATTTGTTCCTCCTCTCAATGTCAAACTCAGACCTGTCCTCTCTTTACTAATCGTTTGAATATCCTTCAATGGTACATCCCACTCACTACTCAATTTCTTACTCTTAACCAACATAATCCTCGAATAAGTCAACATAACCACTACATCTTCTCTTGGCAATTCCAGATGTGCAATATATTGTTCATCGAAGTATTTCCCATTATCCAGTTGTTTGAGCCAGAATTGTCCTAGTGCTTCACGTTGAGAGTATGGGCGTACAATTCCATCTTGTCCGATGAAACGAGTGAGTCGTACACGGTCGAGTCCGCTATCATCGAAGACTGTCGTAGTATTACGAATACCTTCACTAACATTTGAAGCGAGATCAAAGACACCAATAGCTGGTTTCGTAGCAAATCCCAAAAGACCTTTACCGACACCTTTGAAGAAACCAGCAGCACCTTCTTGTTCTGCTCCTTCAAGAGGTTTACGTGCTAATCCACCTACACCACTTGCAAAACTACTGATGAGGGAATTTGCGCCTGCCGTAACACCATAAAGAGCATGCTTGGGCCTATTTCGAGATCGAGTCATACGACGACGATCTTGGAATTGTTTATCCATAGTAGCTTCAGCGAGGCCTTTTGCAATACTACCCGTCCACTTCGAGAAACTGTCTGAAACACCAAATACTGATTTCTTGACAAAACTGGTGGCACCTTTGGCGATACCAATACCAAGTTGTTCTGGATCATTCATGATGAATCCTTGATATGGTTCATAGAAGATATCAGCAACACCAGAACTGATGTTGGTGAATAATCCGACAGGATTTCCAAGGAAATCAGCTGAACCCAAGATCTTATGAACTTGATAAAGTGCTTCTTGTGAATAATGGTTGGAGATGTTCATCATCAAAACAGCGGCAGAAACTCTTGCATTCTCCAACATCAAAGCATTCATACGAACTGGAGCATCATTGATATTACCAATAGCCATCGTTAAGACATTCATGAAGAACATCAAAGGATTCTTTGATGACGTCTTGTCTTCAACATTGACTCGATCGGTGCGAACGAAAGATAAATCAAGTTGCATAGGTTGAATATTGAGGAGTTCGAAATAGATATCTTGACCAGATTGCTCTTGTTTTGGTTCTGGAATATCAAGACTTTCATCACAAAGTACACCTTCATGTGTTTCTGACCAGGCAGCTCCAGGTACCTTTGAGAATTCTAAAACGGCAAAGATAAAATCTTCGTCAATTTCAAGAGTCATTTGTTGCACCAAAATTGTTGCATATTTGATGTAAATAACTCCGTATGAATCATCCTTCACTCTAGTAACCATAGCATGAAGAGATGGATGAGCTTCAGTTTCTTTAGTGCCCTTTTGAACGACACTAGGATACAAAATCATGGGGAAGATTCCACCATAAAGTTGATTGTCAATTTGTATCCACTTAATAGAGGCAGTGATGGTTTGATATAGAGGCGATTCGGCGTATTTGAGAGCGATGTCACGCAAAGTAATGTAAGCAAGTTCCCTGAGTTGAGCATTGACTAGAGAGATACCAATTCCACCAAGTTTGAGTTGTGCTTTGAAGTTGACGGCAGTATCTTGACTCTTAACCTCAAATCCTCCAGCAAAACTAACAGAAGAGTTTGTTCTTGACCTTTGCTTATACAAACTCTTCGATGCTTTATAGTTGGATAGAATGAGGGTTTGTGTCGGACCGTCTGCTGCGACGTTGAGATCAATAATCTTTTGGTTTCTGGGGTTGGGATCATCTCCTCCAATCTTCATAGGAATGAGATTACCAATCTCTGCAAGTTTTATGTGACGTTCCTTTCCGTTTGCAACAATTATCAACTCCTTTTGTTTAGCAGCAGGATAATCCCAAGCGTATGGCATGATACTTCTGGGTGGTAAACGATATCTGATTGGTTTCCATCCGGATCTGTCCTCGGTATCTTCATCGTCCAAGTTAGGGTTCGCTTGGAAGAACATGAACTCTGTATCACTCTCGTTTCGCATAGAGAAGGGCCAATTCTTAGTCTCGGCACTGATGTGCAAGAAAATTGTAGCATTTTCCATGAGGACTTCAACTCTGATAAGTTTTTGTCGTTGCCCAGCCTTGGCCAACTTCACATGTGTGATTCCGAGATTCGAGATTGTAAATGGTGACGACCATTGGTTGTTTAATCCTGGGAAGCACATTGTGAGTTGCTTCACTTGACTCTTCTGAAGGAAATGAAGAGGTTCCAAAGCTTGTGGCTTCAAAGTCCAAAGTTCAGACGACCCAGGCTCTCTAACGTTCAATTCTTCGTTCATTTGATTCTTTAGAACGAAACGAGGAGCAAGTGTGACGACCTTCGTCATCTTATATTTACCCTCTCCTGCTTCGACACTGATACCAACATGAATTTCGGTATTGTTCTTTGAAGAAGGTAAAATGACATCAACATTGCTACCAATAGCATCCAAACTTTGCGGTTTACTCCAGTTTGAGTCACCGACCTTCAATAGAGCACGATTTCGTTGATCATCTCCTCCATATGCGAACATATAGGGCAGTGCTTTGCGTCGTTCAGAATCAACTGAGTCAGTATGGAATCCTTGACCGGCTGCTGTCTTTGCTTGCTGCAATAGCGATTTTTGTTTGATATTGATCTCCAGGCCAGTCTTATTTAGAATAACATAAGGACTGTAGACTGTGACTCTGAAAGCTCCGCCACTATCTGGAATCTTGAAATAATGTAATCTGAGGTTCAAAGCAAGTCCATCACGATCTTTACAAACGAGAGCTGTTTCCTTACGGAAGTCATCTTGGTTATTTGAGTTGATGATTGCAAACTCGCTGGCCTTGAAGACTGTATCCTGCATATCAATGCTCATGAGAAGTAGATGCGAAAGTTCGACGACATGAACGGGACTTAGCCCACCTTTACGAAGGAAGTTTGTCCAATCTTTCTTCGTATTTTTATCGTAGATGCGATACTTGAAGTCGTACGGTAGTAAGTTCTCAAGCTCAATAGGTGCCGAAAGACGAATTCGCATATACGGATAGATACTAAAATTGTTAAGTCAATCCAAATAAACAAGAATAACAGAAATTCTTACCTTGTAATCGGAGTAGTCTTGTCATAAGTGGCGTTCATTTGGAAATAGAATGGAGGCGTCTTATCACCGCTTTCACCCTTGCAAGTAATTGTTCTGGTAGGCCTCTTAAGAAGATCTTTCCAAAAGAGTGATTCTGTAGACCAAGAATAACCGAAACCTTGATCTGGTCTCACCAGTAGTGATTTCATGAATGCCGCCCCAACAGGCGCGGGACGACTTTCGCCAGGTGCAATTTTCTCAATTTTGAGCAGATGGCCCTCTTGAGGGTCAAAGACTCCGAGCTCCACAGGAATTTGTGTCTTGTTCTCTACCAGAAGTGGAGATCTCAAGGTGATATACTTGACATTATCCTCACCCAAGGTAACTTCGACAAGCAGTCGATGTAAGATCTTATCTTGACGGGGTCGTAGACTGTACAGAGTCTCCCCTTCACGGTTGATTGGAATCTTGCTTAGACTATCAAATCCACTTCCCTCCAATCTTATCCCTACATATCCACTGGTATTCTCAGGCGAGAGATTCTCACGCATCTTCTCCCAATCTTCGAATCTCCAGGGTGCTTCCTCGCCATCCGTCAGCGTAGCAGCCATGGTATTATCAGCATCAGGGACATCTGCCCACACATTAACATCGAAGCCGGTATAATTTCGAATGCGATATGGAGCATCAGCTCCTCTTGGTTTTGATAGAACATCATCAGACTGGCTAAGGAACTGCGCAGATTTCGATGCCAGTGCAATGGTCGCGGATGTGACAGTAATCTCGAGTGTCTTTTTCGAGATTAGATCGACGGACATACAATCCGGGTTAGTGTCCTTGGCTACCAGTAGTCCTAGCTCCCAAGGCTCAATGAGAGGCTCCCATGCTGACTTGGAGAAGTTGTACACATTGATGAACATATTGATTGCGGTATCAGCTCGTAAATTACCCGACCAGTCAGCAGCAGAAGCTGTGAATTTCTTGACACTAAGATCAAGGATTGGCAATTCATGTAGATCACCAATCAGAATGAGTCTCATCCCTGCCAACGTCGCAGTCAATTCCTCATGCTTCTTGTGGGCAGGTTGAGTACTGGTTTGGGCAATTGGAGTTTGTTGAGACGGCACAATGGTGCCGGCAGTGGTTCTCTTCATTGTTGATGCACCTCTACCGCTAGCCGATCGTTGTTTGAGGCTTGAGGAACTATGCAATTGCTTTGCCTTGACATCAGATGCAGCGGGTTTCTTCTCGCCAGATTCATCATCATTGCCGGAAAGCTCAGATGCTCTTTGTACAATCTGAATCGCTAGAAGAATATCACGTAGCGATAATCTCAGAACAAGAGGCTCAACATCAAGATAAATGCTTTGGGCATTTGGCTTCGAACTATCCAATGACATTTGGAGAGAGAAGTCGTCAAGAATTCTCAGGCGAGTATCCTCAAATTTGTCCATTCGGCACAAGAACATACCCATCTCGGATACCTGTAGTGTGAGAGCATGCTGCTGTGACATGAGGATTTGCTTAGTTCCAAGTACAATTGCTTCGGAACTGGTACTGAGTGGATTTGCAATCAATATTATCTGTGCATCCACGACATTTACTCTGAAGGCTATTGACATGGAAGATTGATCGGACGAAGAAGATGATTGACTAGGTGATTTGCTTGGCGATCTTTCTTGGCTAGCTACAGTCTTAGGCCTGGCTACTTGCATGGAATCTGCATCAGATGCATTCTCGGATTCAGTCGCTTCATCCTCGTCATCTGGCGAAACAGGTTCTTCAACAGCAAGGCCCTCTGTTATGAATGCCTGTAGAGCAAAAAGATAATCCAGGGCAAAAATAACCTTTGGACTATCTATTGACAAGATAGCAATGAGGTTGCGTTCTTGTCCTCCGGAGATGGTAACGCTAGCCATGAATTGTTGCACATCTTTATTCGAAGATGTCATAATCTTTCGAAATTTGTTCGTCTCTCTCTTCCTACTATCCTGGATGGTGAAAGCGTGGATTAAAAATTCTGATTCCAATGAGCCATCTGTCATCATACGGAGCTTAACCTTCGTGTCATCCATAGAGAATCTGGATAAGCTTGCGGCCTCAAGATCACCAACTGGCTCATTCTCCTTTGCTAGAATGAGTTCGAGACCGATTGTGTTCACATGGAAGACCAAGTCAAGCTTCGTCCAACTTTGTGCATTAGAACCAAGTTCTGGACCAAGATCAACCAATTCATTATTATGGTCATCGTCTGATGATTTCTGGGTGATTGCTTTTGCTCTTTTTGTCGTTGGGCTGGCCACTTCGTCTACAGCTTGTTGTTCGCTGACATCCGAATCCACCATGAAAGCGCCTGGAACAGACTTTGCTAACTCGAGAAGAAATTTCAATTGCATTTGTGTAATTCGCAGATTGAAGTCAGACATGTGACCTTCGATCTCCAAATCCGGACGAAGTGCTCCAGCAGTATGTTCAGCATAAGTGACCAAGAAACCCAAATCAACTTTGTCAATGAGTTCAAGCTCTTCTGCCTTCTCATCTGGGAAATGGAAGTCAGATGTTAATCGAATATTTCTAATACCAGCTGTGAGCTTCATCGCAATAGTCGCATCCTTCGAGTCATCAATTGGGACAAATTTGTTTTCTGCATAAATTTCTCCCAGGTAAGCAGTTATCATGTCTCTCTTACCACTACCTGCGTTCGTTACACGAGGGAAGACAACAATAGGTGTTTTGATGTTGACATCGAATTTAATGCGGCTGGTACTTTGCTGAAGCTGAGAAGCTTGATTTGCTGCAGCTTGTCGGGCAGCATTGAAAAGAGCTTGCATCTTGCCAAATTTGACCAAAAACTCAATAATCTTACGATATGGCTCTTCAAGGAAATTGACTTTGATAGAACCTGCGCGCAAGTAGATAGAGGAATCATATCCAGGGTACGAACTGCCTTTAGCATCAAAGGTCTCATATCGGAAATCGGCCAAGTCGTCTCCCTCAATAGCGATCAATTTTCGAAGATTGGAATCGCTGGAGGCTCCGAGGTTAACATCATCTACTAAAGATAGATCTCCCAACTTTGCGCCAATTCGTAAGGTATTTCCTAATATAAAGATGCCTACGTCCGCATGGTTGAACGAAAGAGTGGCTAGTCGAATGCCATCGTTATTGAGTATCAAGCGTATACTCTTCAGGTCAACCTTAACACGAACTGACAATTCAGTGTTCTTGGCTGGTGGCACAACCTCTTCTTCAAACGGCGACTCATCCGGCACAGCTAGTAGATCATCTGTGGTTTCCTTGGTGGGTGCAGGCAATTGAGGTGGGCCGTCTTGATTTGTAAATGTAATCAAGATGAAATCAAGTAGAGTCAATAGAGTCTTGCGGGTAACCACTAAATTTATCGTGGAAACGGAGACATCTACATTAATCTCAACTCCGTCATATTTTGGCATGAACTCCGGCGAATGTGGATTTACCTTCACCACTTTCACGTTGATGAGGGCGGTTTCGTCTTCTGATTCCATGTCTCCAGAGGAAACTATCGATTTGAATTCAGCGGGAGGATTATCAATGAAATCATCCACAACCACGGATTGGAGGACAGTTTCCACAATCAGATCGTATGGACGAAGAACAAGATTCACGCCAAAGTTCTCAGCGACTACTTCCACCAAAAGCTGATCTGGCTTCTTGCCTTCCGGATCACTTCGATAAAGCGAGCCCTGAAGTCGTTCTACTTCAAATTTGAGCTCAAAATTCTTTTGTTCCAGTTTGAGTTTATCACTCTCTTTGCCGCTAGGAGCGTCTTGAAATTCATCGTCATCATCGTCATCAGACGACTCATCTTGAAGAATGATAGCCTCTTGTCTTGAGAAGTTGAACGATGTAGATCGTGCCCGATCCCTTGGTTTTGACGAGGAGGGTGCTCTTATTGATAAAGTCGAAGTTCGGCGACTCTTCGCTAATGTCTGTGCTGGAAGTTCCTCTGCATTTACATTCGGAATAGCTGCGTTGATAATACTCATCAAGCTTTTATATTTCTTGTCTGAAGCAGAAGCATGTAGTACAGGTAGACGACCAGAGACTCTTACTTTGGTCAAGTTTGGCGCTTTTGGTATGATTGAAGTTTCGACAATAAAATCAATATTGATCTTCTCGACAACACGCATCGATTGAGGATCTTCCTTTTCCATGACTTGTGCTTTTGTGTCTTCGATGGAAGGTCCAATGAGGACTTGGGTATTGGAAAGCTTGACCACGAATCTATCGTACATGAGAGATTCTAGGCGTTTATAATCTGCATCAGTATAAACTGTCTTCTGCTTTGATTGCACTTCACGCATTGTTTCCTCATCCACAAGTTCACTGTTCACACTGATATGACCGGCATCGAGAATCAGACAAGTCGTTTTGCTCGAGGTAATATTTTCGGGCACAATGATGAGAGGTGCTTGAAGATCTAACTTGGCATTGATTGTTTTGTGCTCCTCGAGTGCAAACTCAAGTCCTGCTCGTGTCTGTTGTCTGAGTCCTTCTACTGTTGCTCCAGCAGATTCCATAAGAGCCCCGATAGACTCCATATGTCTTTCTGGTGGTTTGAAAAACTGGATTATACCCACAAGGAAATGAGGATTCCAAATGATCTCAAGCGGCTTGAGTTTTCCGGTCACTGCAACATCACCGGCATCATGCAAAGGATTCGTTTCAACTTGAAATTGGAAGAATGGATCGGGAGTATCGTTAGACTCATCATCATCGCCGTTGAGCAGAAGCTTCGTCTTGGGTGTTTCAGGAGCATCTTTAACGCGAACAATTTGAGGAAACAGACTATCAGGAGTCGTGCCGTCGTTCACTCGCAGGCCTCCAAGGCTTACATCCGCTAACATTGACTCGGGTCGCTGTAAGAATTTTGCCTTGAAAGCATCAAAGTATAGACTGAGAACTTCGACCGTATTATTATGAGGATCACGCTTGAGTGTGAAGCTACCGGTATTGAGCGATGCCTCGATTTGCATCTTAACGGTCTCTTTTGGTAAATCGATACTTTCCGCAATTGCTGTTTTCTCGTTCCAATCGATGGCGTCATACAATTCTTTCCGCTGTTCCTCGGTCATGGTGGTTTCTTCGTCTTCTTCCTGTTCTTGTTGTTTTGCGCCCCAAGCCCATGCAACCCACCCTTGCTTTTGCTTCGGTGCTGCCTTTTTAATACCAACATTCTCTTTCTTCAATTGGTTTCTGGCCAAGGATCTCCAGAAGCGTATATCTTCGTAGTCTAGTTTCCACTCAAGCTTATCCACCTCCTCATTTTCTTCAGGTGATAATGGTTCGGTCTGCTTCTTCTTTTTCTTGAAGAGCTCAATGTAACGAATTCGATCGTCTCGTCTCTCCTTGAAGAAGGCCCATGACCAGCGACGATTGCGTTCATGGATCTTACTTAAGATAGCATTACCAGCAAACTTGAACCAAGCACGTGGATCCTCCTTTGGCCGAACTCCTTTCGGTTGGAATTTCTTATACTCTTGATGAAGGAGGAAGTAATGGAATAAGTCGACCATCATCAAAGCATCTCGATACTGATGATCGTCAAGAACCACTCCAATTTCGTCGAACAACAACCCAGCCTTCATATGCGGTATTTCTATCTTACCGCTTTTGTCCATCTCAAGCTTCATCTGACCACTAACAGGCTTTAAAATAAACTGATGATTGGCTTGTTTTGCATCTTCACCTCGCACAATCATCTCTTTGAATCTCGTCAACATTTCATCGTGCGATGCGACCTCTGGAGGTGTAGATATCTCTGCCTCTCTCCCAGTGCTCAACAATTCTGTATCCGTATTCCAGTACACAGCCAAAGCACCAAGAGTGGCAAGCTTATGTGTGGTTCCAGAAGAGTTTTGTATGTATGTCGGTTTCCAATTACCATCCGTACTGATGGCACTGAACTCTTGTAAAGTAAGCCCAAGAGCAAATGGGTGACCAGGTGCCGAAATTGAGTCCTCATATCGGACGTGAATATTCTTGACCGTAATTTGGAGATTGTCGATGATTTTGGTAACCAAACTATCCGTGAAGCTCTGGTTCTTCTGTTGTTCTTCCAAACTCATCCCCTCCTGATTTTTATCTTTCAGCATCTCGGCACTGTCCAACTTCTCAATCTTAACAACCTGCCTCCTCCTCTCCTCTTCCTCTTCATCCCACTCTGCATCTTCTTTCGGTGATGCGAGTACATATATATCTTCGATTTCGACTTGTACAGGTTGACCTCGCAGATTCGACCATGGTATCTTCAAGGTAAGTTGTCCTAAATGTCCCTCCACCACATTTATCGGTAGCTTTAATTGATCTAAGGCCTCCCGTCGTAGCTCCAAATCTCGCAGCTTGACATCTCCCGACCAGATTCCTACTTTCAGTTGTCCAGGATCGAAATTCCGTATGTACATGCCCAGAAACCGATTCAGCAACGATGCAACCAAACCTTCCAACATCTTGAGTTCCTATTGCCGTCACCCGGGCCGGGAAGCTCTGGATTAATTTGTTCGAAGAATGATGGTTGGCATCCGCGATGGCGAATTTGCGAAGATTATTGTGGAAGAGGTAGATTCACGATCATTTAATCCATCACTTTTGAATCGAGACTTTCTTCGTTCTTCGTGGCAGAACACGATTCGTTCTATTGTATTGATGGTGGTGGTGGTAAGATATGTGAATGTATCGTATGAGAGGGGTATTCAAAAATCGCCCCCAGCTGCAGTGTCCCACTGGTTTGTGTGTAAATATTTTGGAATAAAACAATGAATAGCACGCTCAATAAAGGCAGTCACGAAGGAACAACGAATTATTGGAAAGATGTACGACGGTATAATATTAGAAGTCACTTTGAATAGGACTGAAGATCACAATCATAATCATGATACATAATGATAATGCCACGTAAAATCGATTCCTAGAAAAGACAAAACCTGGAATCCTTCCTTCCATCTAATTGTATGGATTGTGTTCATTGGTGCGCAGCGCAGACTTCTTTCTTTTGAGGCCTGAAGGCTTGTATTGTCACTGTTCGCTAAGTTGACCTTGCATAAGTTGCATTCTCTATGGTGGAGTTGGTAGAACACACGACAGGGCACAACTGCACACACACAATTGCTCACAAGCTCAAGCTATCAACGATGACGTACGAAAAGATTATCTTTCTTCGGATGTTGTTCCCAAGCCATTGCCCATTACGAAACAACTATCTTCGGGATCCATTATCCATTATTCATTATCCATACCGGTATCATACTTTTCGTGGTAATCGATCAAATATCAATTTTATCTATCTAATATGTAATTGTTCCACACAAAGCCAATAATAATAACTGCCTCCATTCAGATTTCCCGGTTTGTTTTCTCTCTGTTGACTAATTACCTAGAGAGTTAGACTACAAGTACCAGTACGGATTTCTCAAACAAACAATTATTCTTTCCATTCCTCTTCGAATTTTCTCTCGTGCGCACGCTTGCACGATACCTCCTTCTTGGTTTATTGAAATTGTTATTGAAGATACTGTTCAATATACCCATTTGTACCAATTGCATTCTTGAACATCTCACATAAACAAATAATCGCGGGGTAAGGTGTTGTAAAAACCAAAACCATGCTTCGCACAACAGCTACACGCTCTCTCTTGAAGAGCTTCACAAAACTTCCCACCTCTCGAGCAAGCTATTCTCAAGCTTCCGCAGCTCTCAAAAATACTTCTTCTTTCCGTACATCAATTTCCAAACGCCCGGCAACTCTCTCCTCCCATCTCTTCTATGCCACCAAGTCCGAACCTCCCTACGTCCCCGACCAAATAAATTTCAAAGAAGAAGATAGAATCGGAAAACAAACAATCGAAGCACATCCCGAATCTGTATCATCACATTCCTCCGTTCGTCCCGTATTCGAAGAAAATCCACACCAAGAAGGTCATGGATCGGTAAAAGATGATTTGGAAACTATCAAGGAAACATTTGCTCTACGAGAAGTACCCAAGGAATCTCTGATAATTGGTGCTGCGGGTGTTTTACCTTATGCTGCTACATCGGCTTCTACAGTATATTTGGCTTATGATATCAATCAAGCTCATGCTACTGGACAAGGCATCTTATTTTCACCCGAGACGGCTCACCAATTGTTGGAGTATATTACACCTATCCAAGTTGGATATGGTGCTGTTGTAAGTTCTTTTTCCCGATCCCAAATCAGCATACTCTGACTAACTTGACAAATAGATTATCTCCTTCCTTGGTGCAATTCACTGGGGTCTTGAATATGCAGGTTATGGCGGACATCAGAGTTACCGTCGATACATGATCGGAGTTATTGCTCCCGCAGTCGCATGGCCTACTATCCTTATGCCAGTCGAATACGCATTAATTACCCAATTCACCGCTTTCACATTCCTCTATTTCGCAGATGCCCGAGCAACAGTTCGAGGATGGTGTCCTCCTTGGTACAGCACATATAGATTTGTCTTGACATTCATTGTGGGAGCGGCAATTGTGGCAAGTTTGGTCGGTAGGGGAAGAATTGTCAGCCATGATAGACAATTGAGAAGTGCAGTTGATTATGTTAAGGAGGACAGAGATGGTCAGTGGATTGCATTGGAACAGGAAGAGAAGATGAGAAGGGCGAAGTTGGCTGAAGAGGAGAAGGCGGAAGAGGAGGAAGAGGCACAGGATGAATCTGGGGATGAGGAGGAGAGTGATAATGAAGATGAGAAGAAGGATGAGAAGAAATAAATCATCATTCCGAACGATTTGTACATACCTACCTTTCTCTCCATCTGTCTTCATCATCCCCTTCTCTCCAACCAATTAATGTCTGATATTACTTCAGCTTCAATTAGGTCTAATCCATTTCCTGCAGAAGTATTTTCTAGTATTTAGCAAGTTAGCAAGTTAGCAAATCTAAAATAATTACAAGAAGATCTTCGTAACCATGATATCGTACCCAGTGAATTATCTACTACGCTGCCATCAGTATCGTACTTATTCTTCTTTTCCATCCCGATACCCTCCCTTGAAATCAAATCCCCTTCACTGGAAACAAGCCGTCTGAATCACCGCCCCAAACCCGCCTTTCCATCAAACACACTTGGAAAGCCCATAATCATTCAATTCATATTAAGCATTATTTGATTGCCGCACAAGATTTCAAACCAATCTTCATTGGTAACTATTAAGTTCAAGGATGAAAAGAATATTTCAATCTCACGATCGCTTAGAGATACCATTGTAATCTTTTCTTATAAAGCCCGCGATGAGGCCACCGATCCTCTAAGTTGATATATCTAAGGTGCGCATAGCTAGGTACCCCACGAGCCTTTCTTTAATGGACTCAAAGAGTAAACTTACCCCCTCTCCCCTCGCTAAAGTGACTTGCTCCGGATCCAATTCGATATGCAACAAGATTCCGGATCTTTAAACAATTCCAACATCAGATCAGATCATAGATGGGAACTAGGGATTTAAGGACTTAGGGATCGGGAGTCTCTGCTTGTCGGACCGCAATCCAACTCGGACTCTTGGAATCCTCAAGCAGATGATAGATAGATCTCTATTCTGATTCTGATAGATAGAAATAGAATTATCTACTAGGTAGATATTAACATATTCGAGAATATCACGTCATATCATATCAATCTTGATCCGAACATCCCAAGAATCACTCTTGATCCTTGGTCCTTGGTACTAACAACGAGATATCGACGCAGCGGCAGCTCTAATTCCTTTTCTTATGACATGTAAAAGAGGAGAAAAAAAAAGTACCATAAACCTCACATGCAATCATTCAATAAGATTCTAATTTCTAGATATCAAGTTTTCATTGTGTAAGTCTGTCTTACATGCACGTTGAAAATTTTGATAGATATAAAGACTGGGTGAGTGTCGAAGCTGCGGATTAACTGATGAGAGAGAAGTTGTTTCGAGAGCATTTCAGAGATTATATTTAATTTTGGTTTTGAGGAAGATGGTTATGTTATGTCGTGGTTGATGGTGTATGTATGTGTCCGAGTTTTTGATAGTGGAGAGAGTGTGATATGGTATGATTCCTTATTGTCTATATTCCAAAGTGCTTATGCGATGTCTTGAGCTACCTGCACTTAAAGAGTGAGTTCTTGAGAATGGGTTCTCTGAGAGACCTCTCAATGGGCGGTGAATGTGTGTTCTAGATTCATTGAGAGATAGCAGATAGAAGAACGATATTTCAATCGAAAGGAAGAGGGAGGGATGAACTTCAGAGTAATACGGACACTGCATTACTCAAACTTGAAGGAATGTCACATCACATCACACCAAGCTCGAAACACCCACTACACTTTCTCAATATCTAATTGATTTTGATTGTAATCACCGAGCAAAACTCAGATGAATGAGGACCATAATAAGGCCCATAAATATCTAATGAAATGTGATTCAAATTGAATCGATGTGGTATGATATGATATGATACATCAATGCAGCTCCATCTGCATATCATTTTTATGTGATCTCCCGACTTTCCTGTTTGATTGTCTCGCTCAAGCAGAATCAGACCAATCAAACGAAGTCAAACCAATCTAGTTCCCAGCACATCGCGATTTGTAGATTACCTAGCATGCCTCTCCTATTCATCAACTTTGTGTCATATTTGGATCCGTTATTTGATTTTTGATTTTTTTTTAAATCTTCGTTACGCTGAACTGTCGCTTAAACAACCATGCAAATGCTGAAAAATCCTCCGCGGGTGACCGACTGATTTATCTCAATGTTCAATCCTAACTATATCCACAAGAGGGGAAGTGAAGAGAGAAGGAAAGAAAGGAGACGGTCTAGAATCTTGAATTGATATCACGAGGTATGAAGTGAAACGAAAGATGTAGTGATTTTCAAAAAAAGGGTAACTGCAGTCATCATGCATGATGATATGATGATAAAAGACGAAATGTGGATTTTCAAGTGGTGTTTACCATTCGTATTCTCCAGTTGCTTTGTGGAAGACGTATTCCTTATTATTGACAGTGAGTACACCATCTTTCATGACGCACTTCCTGTATAATTGGTTAGCATGTGTATGATGAAATGAATACAAAATTCATACCACTTGTTCTTGACTCTTTGGACTTTGTCATACATGCAAAGCATAATATGTCCCATACTCTCATCATCTTCATCATCATCATTCAATCCATCGTCAGGATCATCCAAATCAGAATTGATTGCATCTTCATCTAATTCATCCTTGACCTTTTCGTCATCGTCATCAGAGCCAAGACCATCTGTTTGTGGCAATGAGCCTGGTAAGGTCTTGCGTTGGCGCTTGGTTGAAGGGATCTTATTGGCTTCCTTGAGTGGAAGCATTAGACCACCACCTTCCATAGCCTTGCCCATAGATTCGATCTTGCTACGGATGAGATTGTCAATCTCGATTCGACCCATGGCAATTTCATTGCCTTGGGAATCAAATTGTTTGATAACTCCGATAGATTCATCAGTCTCATCGCCAGCCCCGTCAGTTTGTGCACCTCCAACACCACCTTCGGGATTTTGTTGGGCCTGGGGGGCTTGAGGATTCTGACCATTTTGGAGATTTTGAGGGTTCTGAGGGTTCTGAGGGGCTTGACCGTTTTGGAAAGCCCTCTGCTGTTGTAACTGCTGTAGCTGCTGTGCTTGTTGAGCTGCAACACTCTGTCTATAAGCCGCCGCAGCTTGTTGACTTTGTTGGCTTTGCGGACCCTGGGGTTGTCCTTGTGGCTGTTGTGGTTGAGCTTGGGGAGGTACACCACTGCCTGGTCTCTGTTGTTGTTGTTGTTGCTGCTGCTGCTGCATCGATTGCATTTGCAAATGTTGTTGTTGCTGCATCGCTTGATGCTGCTGTGGACTCATTTGAGACATGGGTTGCTGTTGGGGTGTCCCACCCCCTCCTTGAATGGATTGAATTGAAGCTGCAGCTCTATGTCCATAAGAAGCATGAAGATTTTGAGCAGCACGTTGTTGAGCAGGTGTAGCATTTGGCATAGTCATAAGAGGACCCTGAGGAGGTGCCTGTGACATAGGAGACGGCATGAAGCCTGCATTCTCCATACCAGGTTCAGCTTTGATGCGTGCTCCATTTGGCATTGGAGTTTGATATATTGGCTGTCCTGGAGGTATACCTGTATGTTGGTAATTCGAAGGTACCATTGGTGGATTTTGCATAGGTTGCTGGTCAGGTTTTGGATCCCATGGAAACAGAGCAACACCGAGTGTTGACAACTTGTTTTGCCATCCCTTTGAAATAATGTATTAGCAAGATCATTTATCAACTTATCTTAAAATAATAAAAGGTTTGGTAGAAAAGTTCAAAGAAATAAGACTGAAGGACTATAAGACTACGTGCAAGGACACTGATTACCTGGACTGCTGCATGTGTACTTCCATGTACATCTATGTCCAAGAAGTACCACGTGATACAAAAGACGGAAAGAGACTAGCTCAAGAAAAGTGTTTTCACAGCCGAGAGGCTGAGGTCAAGGGTATAAAGCCAAATACAGAGGATCGCCCACCCCCAAAAACTGGCCCGACTGTGCACAGGCAGCAATCAAGCAGCAACAAAAGAAAACCAACGAAACCAGCAACCAAGATTCATATCAGAGCAGAATCCAACAAAATGACATGCCAACAAAATCAGGGCCATTCGAAAATCAAATAGTCATTCACGAAGAAAAGGAAATAAAGAAGACAACTGAAGACCTTATGAAATGCGCGATCGCAGATTCCAGAAAGTTGACGAGAGACTCAGAAACATACCTTTCTCAATTCCTCCAATACAACTTCATCGACTCCACTCTCCTCGAAGTCGACTCTAGAGCTATCGACTACATCTGCAATAATCTGCTGGTAAACATTTCCGACTTGAGTGTTCGACATCTTGTTGCTTGCGTTGCTTGCGTTGCTTAGGTATAATGGAAGAAATATCGGTCGTGTGCGCAAATGAGATTCGTTTTCAGCTATCTCTTCAACGATTTTATTCTTTACACGCGAGTAATTGAATTTGCAGATATGGCGCTTTCAATTCTTATTTCTCAAATATCATAAATCGGAGATCGAAAGCTGTGGAAAGAGGTAGGTGTTGGAAAGTTGTTGATGGAATTGTACTATTTCCAGCTTGTGAAGACGGTCAGTCGTTGACTCGCAACAGTAATTGCCCCCTCTACACTTATTTTCAGATTCGTAAATTTGTATGCCACTTTTTGATTGACTTAAGGATCTGCTTGACTATCTTATGTAACTTTGTAAACAAATTAAATGGAATTCTGAAATGTAAAGTGATATTGCTCTGTCCTGGCTTGTGGAGTTGTATGGGGGAAGGTCGCTTTGGTAGAGATATGGATAACCTTAGCCCGCTTTCGCTTATATAATGACTTAAGAGAGCCTGAAGGCTGAGTCTTTGCCTTTCTCTTTATTTCTTTCCAATTGCTTGTTACAAATCGACAACAAATTCATTCATAATTATTGAATAATTGAGATTCACTCCCAAAAGCAATGAGAGTAGATTGATCTTCGGAAACTAATCTAATTGGGCTACAGGATCTCTACAGTTGAGATAATTGGCTGATTTACTTGCTGCTTCCATCGTATGTCTGAGACTTGAGTAATCAGTCTTCATTTGAAGTTTAGAGCATTTTCACAATGGGTAGATGAATCAATCCAATCACTTTTCATGTTGTAATATTCAATTGGTTCAAGTAGTTTACATTTCCTAACAAAAATAACTAATACAAAGTCCCATCCGAAAAAGGTGTACGCCATATAAGCACCAGAGGTATCCATTCATTCATCGTCAAAGCATCAACTTGCACCAGGTGAAGCACTTTCTGCCATGGGCATTGTGAAGATCGAAATCCACCAAACACCACGCTAAAACATCCCAATTGCTAAAGTGCTATTATGGAATTTGCTTTATACTTTACCTGTAGCTCCAAGAGCTATTCTTGAGCTATCTATCTGATAGTCATTTGCTTGACCATGTCGGCCTTTCCTGATGCACCAGCTGATGCGGATGCGCTTGGGCCAGTCTTCTTCTCGAAAACCTTCCAGAACTTCAAGCTCTCATCGGCAGCTAATGAATGTTAGTAAATATCAATTTATAGATGGAAGAAGTAACTTACCAGCTGTGGCGAGCATTTGTCCATCTGGGCTGAGACAGCTGTGGAGGACTCTGGTCTCGTGGGCTGGAATCTCGACATTGCGAACCAAAGTAGGGTAGCTCCAGATGCTGATAGAGTTGTCTGGGAATCCACTGGTGCTGACAATCTCGCGGTAGTGAGGGCTCCATCGGAGACTGGTAACTTGGGAGCCAGTGTCGATGCTATTAACACGTGCACCAGTGGTGGTGTTCCAGAAGTGGATGTGACGATCGTATGATCCACCACCAGTAGCCAAAACGTTTGGTTGCCATGGGCACCAGCTAAGAGCCTTGACAGCTGCCTTGTGGTTGGTCTTGGTAAACTTGGGAACAGCCAAAGAACGGGCATCCCAGATAGAGACCAAGTTATCGTTGCCACCAGTAGCAAGTTGAGCACCATCGGCGCGCCATTCCAAACCACAAACTTCAGAAGTGTGAGAAACTAACTCAGCAACTTTGTGTTGAGCGATGCGAACATCGTGGTTGTAGACGAGGCCACTTCGTGCACCAGTGGAAAGAGTGTGCTTGTTCCATCCCATTACACCAACACGGGTATCGTGTCCGTGCATACTTCTGAGCTTGGTACCTTCTTCGACATCCCAGATTTGAACTTCCCCGGAACCGAGACCAACACTGACATATGCTCCATCACCGGACCACTTGACACTGCTAACATAGGTATCTGGGCTAGTTTCAAGAAGAGAGCTGACAGTACCAGACTCAGCAGACCAGACATATACATTGCGTTCAAGACCAATGGCAACTTGATTGTTGGAGCTCCAGTCAAGGAGGTTCAAGTAGTAATCATCGACGAGACCAGGTGCATCCAAGACACGCTCTGGTGCAGTTGCAATGCGGCGTCTGAATTGAGCAGCGGAAGCGTTGGAGTTTTTGAGGGGACGGTTGTATTGGGATCGGAGATCAACAGGCTTTGAGGATTCGGGAGCAGCAGGCTTGAATGCGAGGATTCTTTGGCCTTGAGAAATACCACAGGCAGACGCCAATGAGTCTTGGTATGCAATGGTATTTGGTGATGGGCGAGAGTATGAAGCTGGCTCTTCTTCGTCATCAATGGTCAATGATTCAAGAGCAGCGAGAGCATCACCGGCACCTGATGCGAGAACTGAAGAGCTTTCATTGATGCTCTTTGGTCGTTGCTTCTCTGCAAAGTCGGCTTTTCCGCAGCCAGCGGTTGTGATGGCTGAGCTTGCAGCACGGTCTGGGATAAATCTATCGCCAGAGTAGGAGACAGTAGTCTTAGCGGCTTTTGAGCGGACTGGACCTTTTCTTGTTCGTGGGGCAACAGGGGTCTTGCATCCTGTGCCAGTAAGAGCAAAGTCAGAGACACCGAGCTCAAGAGCATGTCGAGGAGTTTGAACACCCTTGGCAATGTTGGACTTTGGTGAGTCGCGGTGAGACTTTCTGGAAGACTTTGCGAAATGTGATGTTAAGTTTCCACCGTATGTTGACTTGGATGATAATCGTACATTCTCTTCAGATACCTTTCTCTCGGGTGGAGTAAAAGGAGATGAATTATTGATCGAGAGAGTTTGGGTGCGTGTACGAGGAGATGGGGTCAAAGGCATACGTCCGCCAGCGGTACGTGTGGAAAAGAGCCCAGTGTGGGACTTAATGGGGGTTGATACTGCGGTGGCCATTTTGAAATATCAAGGTATGATCTTGTTCGAAAGACAAATTAATGAAATTGATGATAGGAGTAGATTCGGTATAACGAACGAGCTCCAAGAGACTCAACCTAATGGTTCCTGGTAATTGTTTGGAGTTAGTATAATTCGGATTTGTGCTCGATATATCGAAAAGTTCTTCTATATAAGAATGGCTTAAGAGTCGGGTAACGATCAATGGCGTGTGGCAGAAAGATCTAATAGACTTGAAGTATTCTTGTAATTGAAGGTATGTTGTTTTATGTTTTGTATGTTATATGATTATGAGTAGTGAGAATGAAGATGAGAGGTAAAGGTACGGAAGTATAGAGAGATTGCGAATGTTGCATGAAGAAAGAAAGAAAGTCTTTGAGAAGGGAATATTCAAGAGCTTTTCTACTCGTTTGTTTACTCCACCGAATTAGTTTGGTTGTGAGGGGCAACCATCCCGCAACGATTAAAAACGTAAAACTTAAACCTCAGGCATTAACTTAGTACTGTTCGAAATCTTAAGCCACAAATCCCAGAGCGCGTATATTAATTCCGACCCGCCGACCCACCTGCAGCCCCCATGGACTCATTCCAAAATACTTCAAATGTTCCATCTCATCGTCACCCGTGCATGATTTTTATGTATATTGAGGTTGAAGAACCATGAAAAGTTTAATGTAATCAAGTACATCTTGAATTACCATATGAACTATACACACCGTAAAATACAATTCATACAATCTTCCTTGTGTCACCGGACAGAAGAAATCCCCATCCTGCTTCTTTGACTTCTTTTGGTTTGATCTGTTTGTCCGCCATTTTCTATTCGTCTGGGGAATTTGTGCACATTCGCACAGCATCAACTCTTTTTATTAACCAATCTAGCATGACCACATAGGATACCACCTCTTATTATGGCTCAGCCTTCTACACCCGGCGGTACACCCTACTCCATCTTTGGCCCTGGCTCTTCTACTCCTACCCATACCAATCAACTTTCGGGAGGTCCTCCTACCACTCCAGGTGCCGCTCCTTCAAGCAATACTTTCTTAATGCCGAATTCGCCCGTGAAGAATAGATTGGGTATGGATGGGTATAGGCCCAAGGTTACAAGAACTCTTGGTCAGGTAATTCATAAAACTCTCGACACTTTGCGGACTATTTTCTAACCCATGTTCAAACTTATATAGCGCCCAGCTTGCCTTGTCAATGCCTCTGTTACATATTGCGGCAACAATCAGATATATGCCTTTGGTGGTTTCGATCAGTATACCGACGAGGTCTATAACCATGTTTTGAGACTTGATCTGGTTAGTCACCAATGGAATTTGGTCGACAATTATGGCGACATTCCCGGTGTACGAATGGGTAGGTCTGATATGTGCTCAATGCGTTTGCAATTCTAACAAGTCTTATAGGCCATACCGCTACACTCTATCAAGGCGAGAAACTACTCATATTTGGTGGTGAAAACGAACATCGTACATACCTCTCTGACCTCATCATTTTCGATCTCAAGACCGCACACTGGACCCAACCAACTGTATCTGGACCTATACCAAAGGGAAGAGCAAGACATGCTGCTGTATTGCACGAGGATAAGCTATTCATCATTGGTGGTATTACCGGTCATAATAATTATGTGTTGGATGATATTTGCTACCTGGACTTAAAAACCTTCACTTGGTCTCGAGCATGGCGTTTCGTTGGACGATTTGATCACTCGGCATATTTATGGGGAGATAGAGTTTGGGTTTTTGGAGGTCTCAGCGAGGATATGGATAAAATTGGTGATGTATGGTGGTTGGACTTTAAGGGTAGCCCAGCATTCGAATCAGCACCTTCGTATGGTTCCATGGACAGGCATGCAGCTCTCAGTCGTTCTCCTCGACCTTCGTTTTCAATGTCTCAGTCTGCTGTAGGCAGTTCAGGCTATGCCGCAAATTCAAGCAGCGCACAGGTCAATCCACCTTCATTTCAATTGACTACCTCTCCTCCTCTTGCTCCTGGTACAATTTCTTCGTTAAAATTCGTATCCGGTCCCAATATACCCGCCCAAGGCTCCGGTATGCATTTCCATGTTTACACCTCCGGAACCCTTCTCGATTTTGTCACTCCTGCAGCAACAATAACACCACAAGAGTGTTCTTTATCATCTCTGGAATTGGACACACTGCGTTGGCAAAAACTTGCAGAAGGACGAGATATTTTCAGACCAGGTTATAGATGGCATTACTGTACTTTGAATGATGAGGGTACAAAGGCTTGGCTGCTTGGTTGTCCAACTGATCCCACAGCAACGGATCTAGGTCCAGGTGGTTTTGAAGAATATTTAAGGTATGTGATCATTTACTTAATTTTAGATAACAACCATTGCTGATCATTCCTTCTTTAGTGATATAATGGAGATTGATCTTCGACGATATGGTTTACTCGGCAACGGTTTAAATCCCGAGCCTCGAGAAGAAACTTCGCGATTATCATCCTCTGGTAGAATGAAAGTCGAAACCTCAAAAGGCCTTGGTATGGATTTGGCCAAAGTTTTCAATCAAGCACCAGAAAGTGGTAGTGGGGCAGATTTTATCATCACCGCATCAAAAGAAGATGAGTGGGATGAGGATGATTCAAGCTCCAGAGGTTCTATCAGTCAGGTTCAACAAAACTGGTTGGCTCCTGATGCACCTACATCTCCTCCGATCCATGTTCACAAACTCATTCTCCAAGCTCGATGGCCCCACTTTGCACGCTTATACAATGCGCAAATGGCAGAATATCATACAAAGAGAATGCACATACCAGAACCCTATCCAGTGGTCAAGGCATTTTTGTACTATCTGTATACTGACAGTATCCACCCAGATGACTGTGCGGAGTTAGATGATGTTGCAGGGCTTTTGGTCATGTCAAATATCTACAACATTCCACACCTTAGGTTGCTATGTGTCAATCGCTTGTCGAAGGAATTGGATGTCGATCACGCATGTGTTATTTGGCATTCCGCTGGTATTGCTAATGAAGAATGGTTACGCAGACGTGCTGCCAGCTTTTGTCTCACGCATTGGGGCAGAGTTGTTCGTACGCCCGGATTTCTAAGATTGCCACGCCAAGCCTTGGTTGATTTATCCCAGGAAATCGATATGGAAGGTCGTGTTGTAGGAGGTGAGCATACTTTTTTATGTCGATGATTTTACTGAACACTTCTGACACAAAATTTTAGGTGAAGAATTAGAATTTGTTGGAGGACTTGGTGGCTCTCGTTTTGGTGTAGGTGGTGTGGTTCGAAAGACTAGTGTTAGTAGCACTCATACACAAGGTGTAGGTTCTGAAGTTGATGACAATGAAGAAATGGAAATGAATTAATGAAACGAATTGATATGGTATAAATAAGATTCAGATTGGGTCCATATGGTGGCTGGGCGTTGGCTACTTGCACGTTTTGCATCGGGAATGTCTAATAGGCATGGCAAGGAAGGAAAGGGAAGCATTATTAGGCGCCTGGATCCTTGCTATTACATTTGGTAGTTTTCAGTAGGGAATGTAGAGATACCATGTTACGATACAAATATTATTACGAACTAAATGATAGTTTTGAATGTGCAAAGTGGGGGTGACAATCAAGTGGCCTTTGGTTGAGACTTTTACTGAAGCGCCTGTTGAAAGTTCTTTCAGTGGCTTGACCTACACTTTAATGTCTACTTCCAATTTTGAAAATTTAATAATCATCCAGGTATTTGCAATTCAGCTATGGGCCATATCGATCTCGTTATGTTTCATGAAGTTACAGCAATTTGATTGTTCAAAGTCAACTCCACACAGGGATTACTACCACTTCAATATTTGCCATCCAATCATGAATTGAATGGCTGTCTTGCGTACTAGAACCCAGGAATGATTGAAGTTAATCGGTGGGTACATGGACCCAGAAAACACTCCTCAAGTTTACAAGAATCGTAATTAATTCAGATTTTACCAAATTCTCTTAAGAATTATGCGTCTTATTGTTGAATCTGTAAATAATTATTGGGCAGGATCTTTAGTTTTTAGGGAAGCGTTGAAAGTGTTTCAAAGGAGCGAACTTCTGAGTTGTTTGGTGATGGCTACTGTTGATACCTACTGTGTAGTGAGTGTGATATTACGTCACCTGGATGAAAATAGTCATCGATGGATTGAGTGTTAAGCGAAAGTTTTTATCTAGGTACTTGAGGTTGCACTGCACTCATGTATACACTTGTTAACATTAAATCAGTGTATTGAGGTGTCTTGTTTCGCAGTTACGGAGTGGTAAATACGTAAGTATTGTATATAAGTTCACGATAACTCTTGCTAACTGAATTAGATGTCCAAAATGAACTGGAGTTTTGCACTCATGATTGCTCTTGTCATGTACCAATTCCATGTTTATAGCGCCACAAGTACTGAAAGGTTTCTGATGATTTGGAACTTGTGTTTGGAATTTGAAGTGCAGACTCATCTATTTCAAATTTGTAATGGAAAGAATATGCGCTAGTAATTAGGTCAAATTCCTTCGTAGTATATAGTAGTGCACCGTTTTTCAGTGCCACCTCATTTATTATTCCCTAAATAAGCCTTCTATCCAAATCTTCTCTCTACCACAAAACCACCGGTGCTCAAGAAAAATAGGAATTAGAAACCCCCTGCCTCCCAGCCTAGCCAGCCTTTTCGGACCCGCTTCCTCTCATTCCCGTCCAGCTTCTTTCTCACCCCACCATTTCCCTCTAAAATCCACGTTTTCTTCTCTGTCTCCTGCAAAAGTTCCTCGCTCTCTTCATTCTCCCTCCTCAAATTCCCCACTCGTTTCTCCAAAGCTACTTCGGGCTCCTCATCTCTATCTTCCAATATCCTCACATCCTCTTTCCCTTTCCCGCCACCCTTCCCCTCTCCATCCTTCTCCCTAAACCTTCTCTCCCCTCTCCTCTCCCCCTTGCCCACAATCCTCTCCCTCATCTTCCCCTCAAGTATCCTCTCCCTCTCTCTCACATATTTCTCTTTCCTCTCCTGTTTTTCCCAACACGCTGCACACAGTCCATTCCCACTCTTAATAACTCTTCGTTCATATCTGATCTTGTACGCCGGACATATATTCGTGGCATTGATATCTGTAGAATTATCCTTAATCGAATTCGAACAGGGAATAACATATGGACGCCAGCTGTGCGTGCAGATGCTATAGCGGTAGGTTATGCTGCGACACATTTGGCGAGGGTAAGGGATGTTATAGGGGATGTAGAAGTGATGAGTAGGTGGTTGTGAAGTGTTTGGGAGTAAAATGATCGATTCAGACAGCCGGGGCTAGACAGTGTTAGATTTAATTCTATGCGGAGTGGAAGGAGAATATACTAGATGTCTTCTGAATGTTCTGATTCAGTTTTTGGTGCCAATAACACACTCGTATTCCTCTTCCTCTCCTTCAAATTTCTCGTTGTGTGATTTGTTCAATTTTCTTGACTTCAACCGTGAAGATCTTATTGACGTTGCTGTGTATGTCCTCGATATTTGCTCAAATTTCTTCGTGATATAGAACTCGATATTCTACGTTTTCATTCGTTATCTCAGTTTCCCATAAAAACATAATAGACGCTTCAAGTATTCAAGTAGTATAGCTCCCAAAGCAGACTCTCCAAGGGTAATATATTCGATAATCGACAATTGATATACCAGGCTATACAAAAGCTTCGCCGTGTAATAAGATGGCTGTGAAGTATATATCTAGGTATATGAGCCTCTAGATTGTTTATCGTATTCACTGTTTATAATGCGGCTGTATGTATATCACTTAAAATAGTGTGATTGTTTACTCATTATTTGCGAAAGTTGATGAGAATGAGTGAACATATTTAGATGTAGTATGTACGTATTCGCGCCAGACGTTGTTTAAATGAACCAGTAAATAAACCCGCTCATTCTTCACCTTCATCTTCATCCTCATCTCCATGTAGCCCCTATCATAGCAGTATAGTAGCTGATATCTTTTTTGCTCTGTATTAAAACCATAGACATGCTTTAGATTGATGTATTAAATGAGATATCAGCTTGCTATAATATGCTAGTTAGTGAAGATACACTAAGCTGGAGCACAATTCCACATTATCGCCATCATCACCATCATCCTCTTTCTCCCCCTTCTATCTATTCTTCATTCCCCATACCTCCCCACCCCTGACCCCAAAACCCAACTTCCACCATGAACATATCACAAAAAAAAAACCCCTTCCTGATTAAAATCCACAATTTGTTGCTTTCGTACATACTACATATATCCCACATCCCATAGCCATTTCCTTATTTCCTCCTCCCACACCCAAGATTCTCATTCATTTTGCTCCTCATGAATTTCTCGTAGAATCATGATCGTAACTACACCAGAGCAAATGGAACTTGCATAATACACTAGGCTGTAAATACCAGTTCATAGATAGCACAACTCTATCTGATTCTCATATGCTTCTCGTCGGAAAGAATAGAAAATGAATTCGCGTAGTTTGAATGAACGTGGAAAATGAAATATAAGATTCCATCAATGGGGGGGAAAGAATCGCATTTGGTACTAATATTCCCTCCTCATCAATTTCTCTAATCCTCAAACTCTAGATATCATATCAAATCATCCACATCACATCCTATCATACAATCCACCCCCCCATCTTCCCACCCTCCCCCCAATCACAACCA